>CAJNDV010031607.1:11016-27703 GCA_905221635.1 Symbiodinium sp. CCMP2456
CCAGGCTACATAGCGTCCATAAGTCAAAGTCCGACCCGCTTTGGGCCAAGGCTCCTGCCCTCGAGTGCCTCGCCCCACGCAGAGCTCGTGGTCCGAAGCTCAAAGTGGGGGCTTCCTACGGTGAGGGGTACCTTATTTTGGGCTCCTTATGATAAGGACCCTACTATTTGGGGGTAGTCCCCTATTCGGGTAGAGTTTAAAGGAAACTACAGGTAAAGAGTTTAGGGTATATAGGGCTTCTATAAGGCTTCCATAAGGTATAGAGACCTTCTATAGGGCTCCTATAACGGTAACTACCCACCTGATAATGTCCTAGACCTAAACCCTAAACCCTAAGCCCTTATAAGGACCCTGCCATTTGGGGGTAGTCGCCTATTCTCGGAAACCCTCCATATAATCGGGGAAAGAGCTGCGTCAGTGGCTTCGTTTAGGGCTCCTTCCAGTCATGTCTGCGACTGGTGGGCTCCCAGGGCCTCACGAGTCTTGTCGAAGAGATCTTTGGTGTTGGGTCGAATCCTTATAGTAGGGTTTTGGGGGGTGTATCTATAAAAATGTTTTGGAGTATACTATACTATAACTATACTGAGGAACCCCCCAAATAGTATTGGTAATTATCTGAGGTCATCGCGCCACGCCGAGGGAAGTCGCAGCAAGTGCTGTGGCTGGAACCCCTGACAGGCAGGAAGATTTGCAAGACTTGCTGCCTAAGCAGTTGCAGAACCTGAACCTGCCCTGTACCACTAAGAGTGGCTTTCATCGTCGTAACAGATGAGCCATGTCAGGTGAAGTGCTTCACCAAGAATCAATGCCAGATGCCGACATCACTGCAGCTTGACTCGACTAGCAGAGCTCAAGCAGCAGTCGCACCAGTCGTGGAAGTGTCAAAATGTCAGCTGCAGACACTGGAATCTTTGTGGAATGTATGTGAGTAGTTCTCTAAATTAGGGTCCCTTTTAGGGTCCTTTCTGTAAGGGTGCCGAACTATATTGGGGACTTATAAAGGGGACCCTAATTTAGACAACTACCCATGTGGTCTGTAAGCTGCTGCAATGCATCAATCCGAGCTTCACTGGGATGTGCGCAGGGTGTCCTTGCTTGGGTACGCAGAGACTCCAAAACCCCTTCATTAAGGAATATACTTTAAATTATATTGGGATCCCTAATATGATTTAAGGTGTATTCCTTAATTAAGGGGTTTTGGAGTCTCTGGGTACTTTTTGGCCGAGGCAGTGACGGCACTGCCCCACAAAGGCGTGATGAAGTGTGTGGGTGGGATAGTCGGTTGCAGCAATGCAAAAGGATGTGTGTGTGTGTGTGTGCTGATTTTGTTGGGGGTCCTTATTGAGTTTGTCTGGCTGGCAAGTCGACTCGACAGCTGTTCTGCATGAGGGTTTGATTATCGTAGCAGCGTCTAATGATTACGCCGATAGCTGTGCCGACACTCTCCTCAGGAAGTTCTGAGCTCATAACGGCCGTATTTCCCGAGTTGAAAGGAGTTGTCGCTGCTAAGATACCTGCAGGCGATACTTCCGACAAATAGCAGTTTCCGAAAATAAGGGACCCTAAAATAGTACCTCAAAATAATAGGATCCTTATTAGAAGGACCCCAAAATAAGGTACCCCTTCTTTTTCGGGAACTCCCTTAAATGGCAATGGTAGAGATCGCAGCAGGCGAACCCGGACTTCGCTCCTAAACCTGCTTGTCCCACGCTGAAACAACCTCGGCTTTCCGGAGAAGACGTACCATTTAATAAAGGATTATACTATAATTATAACAAGGAACCCCCCAAAATAATGTAGGTAACTCTTAACCCAGAGACTCCAAAACCCTTTAATTGAGGAATGCACCTGAAATCTTATTAGGGTTCCTATTATAAGTTAAGGTATATTCCTTAATTCAGGGATATTGGAGTCTCTGGGTTGGAGCTAGGGCATCAGGATGAATAAAGCAGGCAAGCTATGGAACTCAGACCGGGAAGGCAAGACTCTCCGACTTCATCCGCTGATGCTTATCGACAGCCCGCAGCCCAGTCTTGCGCGCAGAACATGGCATCCTATTCTTTGTGCCTGGAGGCTTTTTAAACCCTAAACCCTAAACCCTAAATTACTCTTCATCCTATTCTTTGTGCCTGGAGTCTTTTTAAAACCCAAAACCCCAAACCCTAAACCCTAAATTACCCTTCTTTGCTATGCAGAAGGGAGATCCAGTGCACCAGAGCTCCGCCAGAAAAAAGAAAAGCCCCCAGAAGGCCAGGAAGGGTCGCCCCCTGCCCGTCCCCGAGACTTCTCTTCTGTCTGGTGCCTAGTAGGGAATGGGGGAATGGATCCCTATGATAGTCCCTTAAGGTCCCTTATAGTAGTCCCTAAACCCTAAACCCTAAACCCTAAACCCTTAAGATCCCTTATAGTAGTCCCTATACTCCATTCCCCCATTCCCTGCTAAGCACCAGACTTCTCTTTTGGAGGCTCCGGGGGGCTCCATACCCTGCCGAAGAACGCGCAGGAGCTCCAGGCGTCCCAAAATGGGGAGTTTCCAAAAATTAGGGGGCACCTTATTTTGGGGTCCTTCTAAAAAGGATCCTACTATTTTAAGGTACTTTTTTAGGGTCCCCTACTTTTCGGAAAATCCCCCATAGGGGATCGGGGAAAGAGCTGCGTCAGCCTTGAAGGCAAGCGAGCCTCGTAGACTCTGAACCCTAAACCCTCAAACCCCTAAGCCCTAAACCCTCAGGCCCTCAACCTGAAGCCCTTCAACGATAAACCCTGAACGCTTGAACCCTAAACCCAAGAGTCTGTGCAGGAATCTGCGGGTAGCCTCTACCATTACGAAGTGGACACCACCAACCAGGCAGCCTGGTCGTGCAAAGCTTGCATGATCAAGGTTTTGGTTTGCTGTTGTTTTAGATATGGCTAAGTAACCGTTGAGAGTTCAGGCTACAGACTTGGCCATTCTATAAGACTCTGTGAAACACTTCTATGCGGTGTTTTGGCACGTCGATCCGATCTGCTTGCCTGCCTGTGAACAGGTGATCCAAGGCTTTGCAGTGCCAAATCTCGGCGAAAAGAGGCCTGTCGATGTCAATCCTTCTAATGAACTTTGATGGGCCTTGCTGTCTGCGCATGTTCGGGAGTAGACACTTCGGCGCTCTACTGAGCTGTCCAGCTTGCCACCTTGCAGGCGCATAACCTCAACCCTGGTTCAATCCCCAAAACCTGAACCCGAAACTGTAAGTCCGCACCACTACACCTCAAAAAAAAAAACGAAACTACAGCCCTAGATAACTCCTAAAGCAATTGCCGCACGCCGGTAGGCCGGACAAGCTCGTCCCCATCTGGAACATGGAGCGTCAGCCCTGGGGCGCAACCGGATCTGAACGGTTTGTAATGAGGATCTTCAGGCTCATTGGGCCGAACACCCAGAGAGCCCAATACCCCTTAATTAAGGAGCATACCTTGAACCATGATATTAAGGTCCCTATAGATTAGGGTATATTCCCTAGGCAAGGCGTATTGGGCTCTCTCTGAACATCGCTATGAGGAAGATGATGCTGTAGGATCCCCGCAAAGATGAGCACCTCACAACACAGACGGCAGTGAGGCGGAGTCTGGTGTTGCTGAGGAGGAGGACAGCAAAGAAGATGATGACGATGTCGCAGATGATACGGATGATGAAGCATGTCGGCGAAGTAACATGATGATGTTGGTGATGACGATGGTGATGAGGAGGACGAGGACGGAAGACAAGGAGCAGGCGCACGATGACCACGAGGAGGATGAGGATGATGAGGATGAGGATGAGGATGGTGCTTTGCAGAATGATGAAGACGAGAGTATGGATGATGACCGAACCGACTCTGACATGGATCAGATGTTACACGGTTCTTGTCATCCGCTGCAGCGTTCATGGCAGATGGTGTTTAAGGCTTGCCCAACCTAACCATGCAAGGTCCCTTGTCCGGGCGTGACGATCTGCAGGCCACTAGGAGCCTCAGTAATCGGAACCCATCAATGTTTATGGCTCGCACTGGGTTGCAAGACGAGACCTCGGTGCTTTCAAACCGCAGAGCTCCTGTGTTCATTGTATGACTGGACAGAAAATTTGCGGAGGCCTGCGGATGAAGTCACACTTTTTGGAGATGGATCCTTGCGGCTCAGGCTGGGATCTCTTGGCGAAACAATTCTGACAGCTGTTGACGCCTCAGTTTCAGCCGAAGTACGTGAAGGATGCTTTCAATGGCAAGCCTTTCGAAATTGCAAACCTGCCGTGGAATCGCATGAGGTTAACACTCCGCACCTAGACCTTTGAGCCCAAGTCGGCATCACGTGACTATTTCCGATACGAAAGCTCCAGAGAGAGAGCTGGACCCAGGCCACTCCGCAGCACAAGCAGTGGGATCACGTCCCGGTGCACATCAAAGGGGTCCGCCACCGAGTCGGCTAGGAGGGTCGTAGTGAGGCGAGGAATCGCCAGGAACCCATATCTGTAGAGTCTACAGAGCATCTCGCATTAGCTTGAAGTCTATGAGAGAGCCGACTGCAACAGGATGCCAGCATCCTCTACAAGTACATCAACCCGAACATGCTCTCCGTGGCGTCAGAGGACGCCCCAAGCCGGGCTTTCTTTGCGTAGGCTGGCTCGTAGTTAGGAGATGTGCTGAATGTGCTGTGCTTCCGAAATCTGAGTCCTGTTGCATGGGTTCCGTATTGGGCACCACACCGGTTAAGACTTAGGAGCACCCAACCTTCTTAAGGATGCCTGTAGGGTGCTTTGACTCTTCATTTTATGGAGAGGAGGTCCCACAAAGTGTCGAGCCTCGCGACTGTCCTCACTGGTCGACATGTGTGAGATCATGTTGACCACACAGGGTTCACGCAAAGAAAACGATGTGTTTTTTCCTTCAGGACAAGCTCGGACTGAACCTCTACATTTTGGATGCCGTCACGGGCCATCTGATTCATCAGAGCCTACGGCTCAAAGCGCTTTTTCGTACGGGGGCGCGCTTGCTGTCTTCGGCCTCCGAAGCCGGACCCGATATCCCCCACCCGGAAGCCCAAAATCCAGGCCAAGTGGCCGGTGGAGCGTCGCCGGTGCACCTGATTGCCTCGCACTCAATGTGCCAGAGTGCGAAAGTCGCTTGGTTTATACACATCAAAATAGTAAACCTACCAATGACGAGGAAGTCGTGCTAAGGAGTCTACATTACAGTCCATAGTGCTGCAACACCTGGTCCGTGGAGACTTCCGTGTAGTCACCGGAGACCATCGAGCTCAATGCAGAGCTCCCGGCTTTGCGACGGAGTGCGATAATATAGTACTGACCAACAGTCTTCCTTAGGGCTCCCTATTGCAGTTATACGGTAAGCATTCTATAGTGTACCCCAAAACCCTATTCTAATTATTAAGGGCCCTACATTATGCTCTTCTGGGACTCCAAGGCATGCGACAACTGGGTCGCGATGCACTACCGGAATCCCAAGAAGCAGCTTGGCTGTCAAAGGTCAGAGCATCTCAGCGTCCAGGAATGCGTGGGGGCACCCATAGAGCAAAAAATACCCCTTAATTAAGGAATAGACCTTAAAGTATAGGGGGCCTTACTATTATGGTTGAAGGTCTATTCCTTGGTTAAGGGGTATTGGGCTCTCTGAGCATCTCCTCGAGTCTGTTCTGGTAATGTAGGGGTCTAATTATGAAGGCCCCTGTAGTAGTACAGTGGTCGAATAATTGATAGTAGTGAATGCCTTGCTGTAAGCTTCTTCCGGCTCAAGCGCAGTGGCCAAGGACACGATTTGAGATCCTGGTGACCGAACTTTTCCAGAACAAGGCTGGAAGCAAATTTTCGAAGGGGGCAAGACGTTCAGCTCACTTGCTAAGAGTTGACACCGTGTTTCCGGAATCTGCCGCTCGAAGTGGAGCATACAGGGAGATGCCATCTGCAAGATTCCAAAGCTCCTCTATGTGCATGTTTTGGCGAGCGACGCCATCTCCTTGATCCAAGGATTTGCGTACATGCACTTGGCTGGTAATCTTGGAGATGTTCTTCAACTCCTCAGTCAAAAGGCTCTTGCTGCATGCCCCCAAGTACTTCCCATACTCGCTAGCGTATGAGAGGTGAAACAGGTCCAACCGAGCAAGCAACGGCAAAACCATGAGTTCATCATCACAGCAAGACAGCAGTGAAACAAGAGGAATGACAGCAGCAGCAGCAGCAGCAGCAGCAGCAGCAGCAGAAATGGGGGTTTCTGAAAATAGGGGACCCTAATCTAGTACCCTAAATAGTAGGATCCTTATTATAAGGACCCCAAAATAAGGTACCCCTTATTTTCGGAAGCTCCCAAACAGCAGCAGTGGTCAGCCTAGCCTCCGTTGTGTTGTCGTAGCATAGGCTTTTCTGTGCCTTCTAGTTAAAAAAGACGGGCGGTGTGCGGATCTTCGAGCCAAGCTCGAAAAACAGCTGCAACCGGCTCTAGCCGCAGCCACAATGTCAGTAGGATCCCGAAACATATCGAGGCGTTCGTGTGGCTTTAGACACATGTCCTTATCACACGGCAATGGATGAGAGGTTGGAAGTATTCAAGGCCATGGGGCCTTTCATCATGACTGTCAACATGGCGGTTGTTAAAAACGATCCCGTGCGGAAAGCACTAGTTCCTGGTGCTGCAAGCGCGGCTTCAAACATCGCACCCCACACGGCAATATCTAGCCTTCCGGAACCTTTCGTTATAGCCCCCGCGGGTGCACATTCATGCTGTCTTGATTTGGACCCTGGCCTCCTAGCGGATGCTGAAGAGCCCTGCACTGTTACTGTTGCCAGGCCGATGATGGGCCCTGGGATATTCTTTTCGGAAAGAAGGCCGAGTGATGCTTGCTTTTGCTTGTTGCTCGAAGGATCTGCGGAGTTTTGCCACGGGCCCCGCAGCAAGCCGTTTGGTCTAAGCGCATCAGGCGCAAGAGAGGTGGCGACGCAATCAAGACAGGTGTGTCCATCTCTCCTCTCTCTCTCTCTCTCCCACTCTCACTCTCTCACTCTCTCTCTCTCTCTCTCCAGATATATACGTATATATACACATCTATATATATATATATATGTGAGACGAATAGGAATTTGTAGACTTCAGATGCTCCGGGCTCCCAGTCTGCTCTCAAAAGTGGAGCCCCCCGGCAAGCACTGAGAACGAAAACCGACTCCGGAACCCTAAAACCCCTAAACCCCTAAGACCCCTAAAAGCCCTAAGCCCCTAAAACCCCTAAACCCCTAAACCCCCAAACCCTTAAGAGCCCTAAGACCCCTAAGACCCTAAACCCCTAAAACGTCTAAACCCCTAAAACCCCTAAAACCCCTAAGACCCCTAAACCAGGGCGCGGCGGTGCGAAGTGCCCACCACCTCGAGCGACCTGCCCGGGCCTAAGATCCTGCTCGGGCCGGGAGATCTTCGATCGAGAGTGCGTCGTGATACATTCAGTTTCAGGGAGCTGGGTAGTTTTCTAAATTAGGGTCCTTTTTTAGGGTCCTTTTTATAAGGTGCCGTAATTTAGAAAACTACCCAGCTAAAGGCTTACCAATACCATTATAGGGGTTGCTTATTATAGTTAGAGTATAATATATCCCAGAACCCTTTTTTGGGAGCCTGCCCCGAGTTCTCACCCTGTTTGCTCCTAGAAGCTGCATTCCGGAAAGTTTCAAAAAGAGGAGTTGTCCAGCTCCGCCCTAAACCCTAAACCCTAAAGGTTCCTCTTCAGCAGACATACATCATGCCTGCGGGCATCTCGGCCATGGGCGTGACGGCCACGCTGAAGGCCGCGATGCCCTGTGATGCCAAGTTCGGCATTTGGCTTCGGTGCTGCTTACTTCGGTTTAGGGTTGAAGGTTTACGGTTCAGGGTGCCGAATAGAGAGAAGGGCGCGCACAAGCTTCATGTCCAGTCATGACAAGTCTCCTGACCCGGCAGTAGATACTAACACTACAGTCCAACCAGAAATGGGTCTGACGGAATGAATCACCAAGACCGAGCACGTGCTTAAGAGGACTTCTGCTGGAAGTGTAAGTCTTTATCTGGGAGTTTCAGAAAATTAGGGTACCTTATTTTGGGGTCCTTATAATAGGGATCCTATTAATTAGGGTACTATATTAGGGTCCCCTATTTTCGGAAACCCCCATCTGGCGCCAGGGCATCACGCCGCGGTCGATCCTCATGGCACTGACCACGGACCATCTGACCCGAGTCTCCAAGGATATGCTGAACCCACGCAGGCAGAGCGAAAGGGAGCATTCCGAAACTGCAGGCGTTGAAAGCTTGTACACACATGGGGCGGTGCGGGGCGATGTGTTTGAACCTCTGTTTGACGGCAGGTTGCTTCGTGCTGGAACTGATTTTGAGAGTGGCATTCCATCAAGCGAGATCGTTGGGCTGATGCTGCATTATGAGATCTCATAGACGCAAAATGCAAGGCCTCCTTGCTCCAAGCCTCGAAGCTTTCCAGTTTTCTATGCGCGTAGTTCTCTAAAATAGGGTCCCTTTTTCGCGTCCTTTTTATAAGGGTGCCCTGCTATATTGGGGACCTAAAAAGGGACCCTAATTTAGAGAGCTACCGAATGTCCAGAACGACAGAACCTCACATTCGCATTTCTCCCGCTCGCCAGGCCTTACCCGACGAATGCGCCAGCGGCCAAAGCCAAAGTCCCTTCGCAGTTTGCACCTTCGAAGGACTCCGGGAGTTGAGGCGTGGCATTTGGCATCTTCGAAGCCCCGGGTGTGTGAAAGGATGATTAGTACCTTCTTTTATCAAAAATGATTACGACGATTACTAGCATTTGTAGTAACAGTCTTCTGATGATTATTGTGATTACTCTTATGTGAGTCCTGTCTTGTTGGTCTATAAAGAGGCAGTCCTATCCGCACCTTCACGCGGGAAATGTTGCCTACTTGCCCTCGTCTCCTGCATTTTCCTTTCTTCTATCTTCGTCCAAGCTCCGTTTGAAAGCAAACGAACGTCTGGAAAATTATAAATTATAATGCACTGGATTGACTCTCCTGCAATTAGGTCCAGTTTGACGTTACAGCTCCTTTGAGCTCTGAAAGCTGCGGCTGAACGCAGGACGAGCCGCTGCCGCCCTACAACCCCATGGTGCCATTGAGGCAGACCGAGATGCTGAACTACTACCAAGCCGTGGCCTCAGGGCGTCGATCCACATCTTGGACCCCTGCAGTAGGTTTCCAGGACAATGTAAGGCTTGCTACGTCACTAACTATGACGGCACTAGAAAGCGAGCCTCCTTTGCCTTTTCCTGTGCTGTGGCCTACAATGACGTACAAACGTACCGTGTGGGGGTTTCCGAAAACAGGGGACCCTAATATAGTACCCTAAATAGTAGGATCCTCATTATAAGGACCCCCCAAATAAGGTACCCTTTATTTTCGGAAACCCCCATGTAACCCGACAAGGCCAAATTTGCCGTCGTGACCTCACAGCCCTGCTGCGAGCTAGTTTGATCTGTTAGGGTTTAGGGTTTCAGGGTTTAGGGTTTAGGGTTTTAGGGTTTAGGGTTTAGGGTTTAGGGTAAACAAAACCCCAAACCCCAAAAACGACCCTGAACCCTAAACCACCCTAAATCCTAAACAACCAAACATATTATAGGGGAAAAATAATTTTCCCCCTATATTATGTGTAGAACCCTAAAACACCCTGTATAAATCCTAAACAACCCTGAAACCCTAAACCCTAAACCCTAAACAACCCTGAACTCTACGAAGCTTGCCTGGCTGCGGGCCTTGAGGGACTGAGCCGGGTCACGGGCATCGCCTCCTCACCTACGGCCTTGGAGTCCGCCCTGGCATGGGATCTCTGAAAGGGGGCTCTTTTAGGGTTTCGTTTAGGGGCCTCTTGGGATAGCAAAAGAACCCTAAACCCTAAACCCTAAACTTCTAGGGTTTAGGAAGAATTGAGATTGGAGGGCAGAGGGAACCGCAGAGTGGAGTGTCAAAAGCGCTGCGTCCTGCGAGTCCTGTGGGCTCTGAGTCCTCAGCCTATATATAATCTCCATATCAAAAATTTATCTTTAATATTTTAAATATTTCATTTTAGAAATTAAAATTCAAATATTAATATATTTGCAGCAACTGCCAGGTCAACGTCCTTGGCACGGCTGGCCTGTCCTTGTGGAAGTTGTTGGAGTACCTTCGGCCGTCTTCAGAGTGCTGACCGACAACAGCCTTAACGCTCTTCCCCACAAAAAGAGAGAAAGAAATATTTCCCAACGCATGGCACCTTGCTCTACTTAAAGGATCATGGGACTTTGTAAGTAGGGTTATAACTAAGGTAACTACACTTATAACCCTAATTAAAGGACTTGTAACCCTTATCTACTAAGTCCCATGATCCTCCAAGTAAAATTTAGGGAGCTAAAGACTTACCAATACTATTATAGGGGTCGCTTATTATAGTTATAGCATAATATATTAAGGGTCCCTCCTAAAGCCCTTAGATCATGGTTTTCCTGGGCCAGGTTTTTGCGCACGGCCTGGATCTGTTCTTCATCCCGGTGCAGTCCGCCAAGGGCTACGACGTGTTGAGCCGTGCTCTAAACAGCGGTAGAGGAGGTGCCTGGAGATTCCACGAATACCCAGAGACTCCAATATCCCTTAATTAAGGAATATACCTTAAATTTTATTAGGGTTCTAATTTAAGGTATATTCCTTAATTAAGGGATATTGGAGTCTCTGGGTAGCGTGCGAGACTGCTTCCAACAAGTATAAGTAGACGCTAAGGTAGTCGCATGAGCCCCGTCCATGGAACCACACATGGGTAGTGCTCTAAATTAGAGTCCCAATATAGTATGGCACCCCATATAAAAAGGACCCTAAAAGGGACCCTGATTTAGAGAACTACCCAAATTCCGCGCCGTCAGCAGACCCATTAAGGCCCTGGCTTCAACTACTTGCTGCTCTACGGTTCAGCGCGCAGCCCGGGAGTGGTATGGGAGTTCCCGATAATAAGGAGTACCTTATGTTGGGGTCCTTATAATAAGGGCCCTACTATTTAAGGTACTATAATTAAGGGTCCCTTATTTTCGGAAACCCCCGTATGCGACAGGGATCTGGGACCTGTGCCGAGGTAATTAGGGGTCTTTCACTGCTTGCTGAGGTGATGATGGACTTTGATCCCAAGCACCAAGCCCCAATGCCTCAACTCTAAAGTCTGAAAACTCCTTATCCCTCATAGCCCTTCCCCAGATGATCACTCAGAAAATTTGGGGGGTTAAAAACACAAATCCCGAAACCAGAAGCTACCTCTAACCCGAACCGTTGGGCCGCAAGCCCGAATACCCAAGCCTTTATCACACCCTCTTATGAAGCCTTACAACTCCTATACTTTAAGGGAACTGTTCTAAAAGGAACCTCTACAGAAGCCTTTAGGGGAACCCTTACACAACCCTTTATATGAACCCTTCGGGCCCTAAACCCCTAAACCCTAAACCCCTAAACCCCTAAAACCCTAAACCCTAAACCCCTAAACCCTAAACCTTAAACCCTAAACCCTACCCGTACAAGTTAGAATCATTTCATGGGCCGCTCAGGTCGGCCTGGTCTTCGTGGTTTGGGCCGTGGCCTCCTTCCTCGCCCAAAGGAAAGCGCTTCAGGACACCCCCGAACGATAAAGTTTAGGCTACTCTAAGGGTCATTACGAGGAATACGAAAAGGGTTATATAAAGATGAGAAGCGCTTCAGGAGACCTGAACGATTTTTGGGCTACTCTAACGGTCATGACCAGGGATGCGAAAAGGGGTTCCTTACCATAATTATAGAAAATGGGCCTCACCACCCTGTTCTCTAATTATTGAGGCCCTTTTGTTATCATAAAGATGGCTTCGATTCCCGAAATTTTCAGGTTTTGCTCCGGTGTCCGATCCTCTTTACCTCAGTACATGGATCCCAAAACCAGTCTGTAGGCCCCTCGGAGAAAAAAAGACTGGACCTGTCTTCCTTCCTTAAGACTTAGGGTTTAGGGGTTTAGGATTTGGGGTTTAGGGTTTAGGGTTAAGAAGCCTCACAAATTCGGGTTGAAGGTTTGGGCTTGAGGGATTTTGTCCACGACAGCCGAAGCCACTTCGAGTCGAAGAAAGCCTAATAATTACTGCTGGCTGCCTTCACATCGGCTTGAACCGTCACGGATTCTGACGCCATAAACGCCCCCCATTCCTGGGCAATGCCAGCTTTTCCAGAACGGCCCGAGTCATTTGGGATGAAGCCCTTCTGGGGCGATCTTGGAGACTTGGAGGGTGCTTGACCTCTGCTGTGTGGTGCTTAGTAGGGAATGGGGGAATGGATCCCTATGATGGTCCCTTAAGGTCCCTTATAGTAGTCCCTATAAACCATTCCCCCTTCCCTACTAAGCACCAGACAGTCTGTGCAGGACCGATGGAAGTGAGAGCCACGAGGATGCAGAAACTTCCTGCAACCTCGAGAACTCACAGCACAGGGTCCAGATCTAAGGTTCTATCGAGTACGGCTTGCTCATAGACCTTCAAGCTTCGTAACTACAATAACTCCTTGAAGCTTCGAAAAGACAGCTGCGTTTCGCGGCATGGCTTTGTGACCCGTGGAGGTAAACAGTTGCGGACGCACGCAGGAAGGAAAGAAGTTGTCCGGGCAAGTTGAAGGATGGATTCTCGAGGTCACCTTCTGGAATCCACGTGCCTCTCTGTAGGATCGGAGCCTGGCGGACAGCCCTGCTACGTGTCAGGCATTGTGGACTGCATGCTTTCCGCGACTCCGCTGCCCATGGTGAAGGCTTTGTCAGGCTCACCGGCACATCAAAGTTATACGTAATCAGCTCTTTTGAACAGATGCCAGCCGAAGCAACTCAGTCAGAAATACCTGTCCAGAGCAGCGCATCCCTGATAACCACTGAACCTGAAGCTTTTGAACTTGTCGACGCACCACCCCGAAGATCTCGACCAATGCAAGCTAGGTGTCACCCTTGTTGATCAAGGCCATTTTGAGAGTCTGGCGTTGCAGTGGAGCCTAGATTTTCCTGCTGGCAATGCGGCCGGTGTGCAGCGTCTGCATCCGTGCAGAGGCCACCAGTTGTCAAGTCCGCGAATGCAGCTGCAAGTTCTTCATTCTCAGAAAGAAACCCCATCACCGATGCCTAAAGTCCCAGGTTAGAAGGCATCAGCCAGTCCTCCCCAAAAAATCTCCTGCATCGAAAGCCGTGCCATGAGGCGCGCTACACCTGCCCACGGTGCCAAGCAGCCTACTGCAGCCTCGACTGCTACCAGGCCCGGCTGCACTCTCCAGAAGGGCTCTGACTGCTCTTCTTTGCATGCCGAACTGCTTCTGTTCTGCTTCCAAGTCTAGACGTGCTCCCAATTCGCAGTTTGATTGGCATGATGGCGCCCAGACCATCATCAAGATGATGCATCCCGTGCCAGGCACATGGCAGCAAATGCACGGAGAGCTTCTACAAGTCTCAGGCCGATGCTCATGTTCTGCGCTTGTCCTGGCAAAGGGCTGTAATAATGCTTCACAGAAGGCCCTCTCTGGGTAGCACGGCGGCGAGGTCTCAGAAAACTCAATGACTTAGCTACAGAACCCCAAAGATCATCAAGAGCCAAGCCACGTTGTCACCGAAGCTGCAAAAAAAGGGCGAAACTCCTTGGTCCAAGCAAGGCCTCTCCGCTTTTCAGCATCTTTGAACCCTAAACCCTAAACACCAAACACTACACTTTAAAAAAAAAACCTAAACCGTTTAGGGTTTAGGGTTTAGGGTCTGCTGAAATGCTTCCTGGGGCAGGTCGAGGAGGAGCTCCGCAGCCACAAGGCACTGAACCCTCCGTCTCCGTCTCTCTCCGTGTTTAGGGGAGCCCTTTTGTGCAGGAGAGTCTACTCGAGGACATGCTAGGGGATCAGGGTTTAGGGTTTAGGATGCGAGAGTACTCGGGGGGGTTGCGGCGCAGCCCGAAACCAAGGGGCCCCCCAGAGAGGAAAGTTTTGCGCATGAAACCCAGACCCTCGGGAGGATCTAGAAAGTAGAACCCCTAATTTGGGACCCTATACTACTAAAGGGCTCTTCATAGGAACCCCATTAAGGGATCTACTTTCTGGATCCTCCGGGGCTCTGGGAAGAGGTGTCTGACGAGGAGAAGCGTCACCTGGAGAAGGCGCCGGGAGGAGTCGCGGATCGGGCCTTCGTGCATCCTTCGTGCATCCTAGCGCTCTTAATTAAGGGATACTGTACTGACCTGTAAGGACCTATTATATAAGAAGGAAATCATAATCAGGAGCCCTAAACAGGTCCTGTCGGGACTGCTGAATGCGAGGTGATGGCATCACTGGCGAGATTGGACGCTGCTTCCGACGATGAGGACGAGGACGTGAAATGCCAGTGTGTCAGTGGTTCTCAGTGTCGCGAGAACTCCAACTCAGCAGCTGCTTATACTGTCTGGTGCTTAGTGGGGAATGGGAGAATGGTTTAAAGGGACTGCTATAAGGGACCTTAAAGGACTATCATAGGGATCCATTCCCACATTCCCTACTCAGCACCAGACAGTATAGCAGAAGCTTTGTGGATCTTGTGGTTCCGGTCCTGGCCATGCCTGCTAACAACTCTGATCCGTCTACATCGCAGAAACTCTTGACTGGAGCTGGGAGCATATGGGAGTTTCCGACAATTAGGGTACCTTATTTTGGGATCCTTATAATAAGGATCCTATTATTTAGGGTACCATAGTAGGTCCCCCATTTTTGGAAACTCCCATATTGATTCGTTCCTGCAAGAGAGAGGTTCGTTTCACTGCATGCATTCTTTTGGCTCCAGCTTCAGGCACAGCCACAGAACACATCTGAGTCTTCGTCTTTATCTCTGCATGCCCTAGCTTCGCAGACTCCCACCCTTCCAGAAAAAGGCTGATGCAGATCTTGCTTGTCATGAAGGAACCTGGATATGTTGTTTCCGACCCCCAGCTCAAGATATTCCAGGCAAGCTGCCTAGAGTATCTGGCAGCTGCGTACTGCAATACATGGAAGTCGCTGCTGTAAAAGGCAATATTAACATTCCGGAAGTACTTTTGGGGGTCCTTATAAACAAGGATCCTACAAACTATTTGGGGGTGCTACATAAATAAGGGTCCCCTATTTTCGGAAACCCCTCTGGTTAGATTCCGGAAGTACTTTTCACTCTGCCACGCTGTCCTTTCTCTGCGCCATGGCTGGCTTGTCGCGGCTGCTGGACCTCGACGATGCTCTGTCGAATGTCCCCAGAGACTCCAATACCCTTTAATTACGGAATATACCTTAAATTATAGTAGGATCCCTAATAAGATTTAAGGTATATTCCTTAATTAAGGGGTATTTTGGACATGGGTAGTTGTCAAAATTATGGTACCTTTTGGGGTACCCTAATTAATAGGTGCCGTATTATAATAAGGACCCAAAAAGGGACCATAATTTTGACAACCACCCGAATGTCTTGAGGGTTCCGAGCAACTAAAAGGCCTCCTTGCAATCCCTGTATAGATGGGAGTTTCGGAGTTTCCGAAAATAAGGGGTACCGTATTTTGGGGTCCTTATAATAAGGATCCTACTAGTTTGGGTACTAGCTTAGAGTCCCCTATTTTCGGAAACCGCCATGTGTAGCTTGTGTACTTCGTTCCCCTGAGTTCCACCGGTTTTATATCGCAGACAGACAGGCGCCACGGTTCCTGCACGAGCTTCCGATTTGAACGTTCACAGTCAACAGTATAAGAGGCAGGGCTTGCTTACTTGAGTGGCGATATTATCGCATACTTACCATAGCGTTAAAATGTTCTGCTACATCGTAGTGTGAGTGTTTCCGTTGCCCCCTGGCTCCATCCCATACCTTGCAGCTGACCTCGATGAATTTTCGATGAGGGTGCCTCGCCTGTGGAGCCCGTGCATGAACGTGCCATAAGCAAGTCTTCCAAGCTAGATGCCTTGGATGGACTTCTTTAGGCAGCTGGTGCTTTGGCTTAAACTTTCTGTCGTGTCCGAGGTCTACCTGACGCGGCAAGCACAGTCTTTATCGCTGGGATGGTTGGAGGTCCTGGTTTATCCAGGCAAGGTTGTTTAGCTTGGCTGCGCTGGAATCACTGGACTTTTAAATCTCTACGTATTTCGGAGTGTAAGGTTGGTATGCTGCAGGGCTGCGGGTGCTCAAGCAACTTGTCTGGACCGCGCTGTCGAGAGCCGTGGTTCACCTCAGGAGCAATTGGGACTGTTGGAGTTACTCTAGTTACTCTACTTGAAGCCCTCGTACGGATAGCAGCCGTTATAGCATCCTTTGCAGTAACCCTCACTTATAATAACCCTCATCATTTTACCAGTTTCAACCCTCTCTGAATACCGAGAGGCTCCCTGGCGTTCAGCTGGGAGGGCGTCGGCATCTCTCTGACGCTGGCTGGGCTCTGCTACGGCTTTCAGCCTCTGCGGATGGTGCTGCCGGAAGCTCAGTCCCACAGGATCCCTGGACTTTGTAAGGTTAAGTGTAGTTGCAAATGGGATAGCCCCAAATGGGACTTGCTTACGACATCGCATGATCCCTCAAGCAGTTTCAAGTTCAGGCTCTGAGATGTGGTGAGTGTGATTCGTTGCAGCAGTCATCGCGCATGGCAGGCATCTGCCTATCCATCTACCTAATCCCCGCTTGCCTAACCTACCTACCTACCTACCTA
>CAJNDV010031607.1:36727-47174 GCA_905221635.1 Symbiodinium sp. CCMP2456
ATATTTATATTTATATTTATATACATGTACATGCATACTTCTATGAGTCCAATTTGCACTTTGACCCTGCAATCCTCGAACCCCAGGGCTCCCTGCAGCGACTTCGGTTCCACGAGGCCTCGAAGGCGACGAGTCGCTGCACCAGGATCCCCCACGACACCTCTGTGCCGATCTCAGCTCACACCCCAGGGACTCCGATATCCCTTAATTAAGGAATACACCTTAAAATCTTACTGGGGTTCCTATTATAGGTTAAGATATATTCCTTACTTAAGGGGTTTTGGAGTCTCTGGGAAGAGGGTTCTTCCAGCCCGAGGTTTCAGTGAAGGTTTCGCTCAATGGCAAAAGAGCCATCGGCGGAAGGTGGGGGAAGCGCAGCTTGGGGATTCCAGGTCGTGCCAAGGCTAGTGACTGACGGCAACGTACCACGGCCCCGTCTGCAACTGCAGCATCCCTATAACCCTAAACCCTAAAACCCTAAACCCTATAACCCTAAACCCTAAAACCCTATATCCCTAAACATTTGCCTCAAAGGCTGTTCTCCAGATGGGAGCCGACAGGCCCTGGAGACCGGGACTTTTGGTGTGCAAACGTCCTCTTTGCTCCTCCATGTTTAGGGTTTAGGGTTTAGGGTTTAGGGTACCGGCCTGGCATTGGAAGAAGAACGCCGAAGAAGACCTCGCATGGTACTTGCAAACTCATGGCATGCAGGACTAGGACTAGACGATGCAGGGAAGATGTCTCTGGTGTGTGTGTGTGTGGGGGGGGGCGCAAAATAGGCCCTTGTCCAACGCGTGATTCTCTGGCACAGCCATTTCCAAGACTCGCCAGGCGCACCCCTCCGTTGTCTTCACAGTTCTCGAGGCGTGGAAAAAGGGGGTTCGCGTCGGCTAAAGGCATGGCAGCATGTTAGCGCCGCTCTGGCGCGCTATGGACACCCAGGATTACGTCACACGTCATAAAACCCCAGGATGTTGGGAAATCTCCAAACATACCCAGCCTTCAGCGGAAGCCGCGAGCCGCTGCCGTTGGCCGCCCAACGTCGCTCGCGCGTGCCAGGCGCTTTTCGCCTACGTCCACACGCTCCGCGCCTTCAACGGCGACTGGAGATGGGACCCTCTGCAGGCGGCAGCCGGGACCTCGGACAAAAGTCAAAAACCTAAGACTACCCATAGGCCCCAAAGTAGTTCCTTGTTGGGGTTACCTTATAGGATTCTACATATGAACCCCAAAAAGGACTACTTTAGGGCCTATGGGTATATTCTTCCATGACGCACAGGTTGGTTTCCTTGTGCTGTAGTTGCGCATGGCAAGAGCCTCGAGTCTCTCAGTTCTTCTGACTCACCAGCTGAACGATGGGTTTAGGGTTTAGGGTTTAGGGTTTACAGCTAAACGATGCAGTCTTCGAGACCACGGAATGAAGAAGAGCCGAGGCACACATGTTCCATCTCGGCAAAGGTATTTGGGCAACTTGGATGATAAAGTTATGGTGTTCCTTCCAGGCATTGCATTGGACTTTGGCCTGATGGCCCACTTTCAGAGGGTTTCGCACACGCAGGCCGTCTAGGCCCAGGCTCTACAGGGCTCCGAGAAGTATCAAAAGCCCCGGAGCCCTGATGCCGCAGTAAGCTTCCAAGTCGCTCGCAGGACGTGCATGTGTTTTTAGACATGCGGATCCAGGATGCGAGAGTTGAAGCGCGACAGAGCGAAGGCTACATCTTGCCGAGCGAGAAGATTAAGCTCAAGAAAAGTGTTTTAGAGGCTTCACGCCGCTTTTATAACATTATAGAGAGAGAGAGAGACCGACTTCCAGAAGAACCGAAAGAATCGTCACAGTCGTTTGCAAGTTGCTGCCCCGCAGCGTTCTTCACTCGACTTCAGCTGATGAACCCAGGCCCACCAAGTGCACGAGTCAGCAACCAGCACGCTTCAAGCGCTTTGGCAGCTAGCCGCCTGGCTGAAAGTGGCACTCAGAGGAGTGCAGGAATTCTGTCCACAAAGAGGGGCCGTTTGAGGGCAGGCACTTTTTCAAGGAAGGTGCTGATGTCATCACGCGAAACGGTGCAACCTCTAGAGCTTGCTGCAATGTGTGCTTGTCAGGCTTCCGCAAGGTTTCAGGGGCAGCAACAGTACACCAAGGGAAGACTGGTAGAGCATTGCACAACAGTTGGGAGATTGCTTGCCGTGCATCCTCCCACTGTTGAAATTGCCGTGTATCCTGGGTGCACATCGCTCTTATGGTCAACAACATCTTCATCATCAGTGCTCGTCGTTCTCATTGCTGATTACTTCTTGTCACGCGCTTTCTGTGTCGGTCCCCTATTCGATATTGTCTATTGCTGACGATGTGCGTTCTACTGCTGCTCTTGCCACAGGACTGTTACACAGCAATTTGTTCTGCAACAGAGCAACGGACGAGGATGATGACGAGCTGCTGCTGCTACCCACCACCGACTGGTGCTACGGTTTTGCATGTGTTTATTGCTGCGCCTAGGTCCCAGGTTGTAAGACCATCATGGCTGCACATGTCAGCCCCGTGTGTGGCAGAGGCCTCAAAGCTTCCGAGTGGCGGCTTTGGAGCGAACTTTGCGGTGCACTCGGAAATGTATCAGTCGGACTGTCTACGACTGCGGGTTTGTGTCGTTCGTACACACTCTTCAGATCTCTGTTGGACTTGACTCTCAGCCATAACTAGCCGTGTCGGTTCGGCTTCGACGAGTCTTGAGTTGGCTCGGGACTTCTTCCGAACGAAGGTAAGAACGAAAGTCTAAATGCCCGGCTTTCCGCATGTGTGTGCGTGTGTGTTGCGTACGCAAACTCCACTGATAATGCAGCCAATGAGTTATCTAGTTATCCCTACATCTCCTGGCGCAGCATCCACCTCACCAGCATCTTTTAAACATGCCGAGTTTTGATTCAGGCCGATTAGGGCCCGGCCTCACACACATCTGCGTGGTGGAAGGCTTCGTGCAAGGATATCTTCAGCTCACTTAGGACCGCCACTGCGTCGGCGACGTGGCCACCATCCTCAGCCGGGGAGTTGGCTCCTGTGCTTGGGCGCTCAGACGTTCGCAGCCGTAATGTAGGGGCCGTAATAAGTAGAATAGGGCTTTGGGGGCGTATAATTATATATTATAGTTATAAAAAGGAACCCCCAAAATAGTATAGGTAAGTACTAAGGGTATAATTATACTATCGTTATAAAAAGGAACCCGCAAATTAGTATAGGTAATTACTAAGCCCCTATATTAGGGCTTTGAGGGGTCGCAGAGAATTCCTTTGCAGCTGCAGCAGGATCTCTTGGATCTTCGAGTAGAGATTCGGGGTGTTAGCATGCTGGATTGCTTGAACACAACGTCTGGCGGCTTAGCAGTTTCGCGGCGTGCAGGTTGTCCCAAACTTGGTAGGCGCAAGGAAGGTCTCTTGGAATCGCTCCGTGACCACGCGAAACTGCAGCAGCTCTTCAAACCTCTAGCGATAAACTTCCCATAGCACGCGCAGTCCCCGTCGTACCCGTCCCTTGTTGAAACTCAGAGGCTCGGGCCCTCCGCGAAGCCACGGACCTGGCCACGGCCGCCGCAGACGCCGCGGAGGCGAGCGGCGACTGCTGTTCGGTCGCGCTCCCTCTTTAATGCTTCGGTATGCTGACTGCGACATTCCTTCTGCGCCATGGAAGCCCCGATCACCGTGAGGAGGGAAAAGTTCGCGGGGCGGCCCGGCTGCGACGCGGAGTCAAGAAGCTGGACTTCCTCACCTCTTTTGCCTGGCACCATCCAGAGGCACAGTATGCACTGACCTGGCATGCATGAGACTCACTGATGTAGAGCCATGGTCATGAAACCCTAAACCCCTAAACCCCTAAACCCTAAACCGTTTCGTCTAGACCCGATTGCAAAGCGGAGTCAGAAGGCTGAAACTTCTGGCGAGGCTTTGGGCGCTGACTTGGCAGCCCAGGTACAGGCCCTGGAGGAGGCAGGAACGAAGCTTCAGCTGTTGCTACCGTAGCAAGTAGGGTCCCTTTTATTGTTGGCGTAGCTTGCTGTGGCTTCAGGTCGGCTTAATGGAGTTTTAGAAAGAGATCTCCAGCACATGTTGCGAGGGGATTGGAGCCTCAGCTCTTCAGGCCGTTTAGGGTACGACTGTGTCTGGGGACCTAATAATTTAATGGTTCCTCCTAAATCCTAAACCCTAAACCCTAAATCCTAAACCCTGAACCCTAAACCCTACGGAACCCTCAGCCTCAAACCCCTTTAGCCCTAAACCAACCCTCGGAGAGCCCAGTCGTGGAGAATTCAGGGGTCGGGGTTTAGGGCAGCAAGCAATGTAATCCAGGTCATGAGCGTACACTAGAGCTATGCTTTAGACTCTAGGCAACACCCCGCCTGTCCTTGGCCGTAGTCGAGGTGCTGCAAGGTTATGGCCAACGGCTGGAGGATGTCTCCAAGAGGCCCACGCTGCAAGAGAGATGGCCCTGCTCATGTTCATGTTCTCAGCCTGTGGCGTCACTGTGTCACTGGTCGCAGCATCGTGATGGTTGCCAAGCATGTTAATGATGTGTTCACGAGGCCTCGGTTTTAAGTAAGTTGTGAGGATGCTTGATGCTTTGATTTTTCCTCGCTTTGCTTTCGATGCGTCTTGCCAGTGCGCACTGCAGCTATGCTTAGATCTCGTGGGGTGAAGCGACTTGCGCAGCGCACAGTAGCTCCGGACATGCCCGGAGTTCGTGACCAGCGGCGCGGCGCAGAATTAGATCCGAGTGGCCTCGAGGGAAGCGGTGCAGGAACCGTTTTTGCCTGTAGGTCCCTTGAGCTCTGCTAGATGCCCTATCACTTCCTGCATGGCCAGTTGCCAGGCATTCAGCGAGGACTGACGGAATAGCATTGCCCGAAAGGTCTTGAGACTGCGAAATCTGCAAGAGGCGGCAAAGGCTAGTCGTGTTGCTGCGGTCCAGAGGTTCAAAACACAGGCTCTTGTGACTCGTCAGCTGTTGGATTATTGGGCGCATTGCACTCGTAAGAGGCACCCTCTGGGTTCCATTTGGTTTCACTCTTGTTGCACAAGCCAGCTTCCATCAACGAAGCATCGTCGGCTTGCATCCAAGAAAGGTCATTGCTCTTGTGGCAGCGAGTGCATTACGTTGGCTCTTCGTTTTCAAAGTTGGGTCGGCGTCCGGAGCAAACGTGTCCCAGAGACTCCAAAACCCCTTGATTAAGGAATACACCTTAAATCATATTAGGGATCCTATTGCAATTTAAGGTCTATTCCTTAATGAAGGGGTTTGGGAGTCTCTGGGGTCTAGTAACACGGTTTAGGGTTTAGGGTTTAGGGTTTAGGCAAAAGCCAAATGGATGTTGCACAGTGCAGGCAGGTCCCAGGCTGGGTTGAGTGGGAGACGCACGGCAAACATGAGGGTAGTTGTCAAAATTATGGTCCCTTTTGGGGTACCCTAAATAATAGGTGCCGTATTATAATAAGGACCCAAAAAGGGACCATAATTTTGACAACCACCCATGATCATTTCAAGCACGTGGCTCAGAAGTCGTGGGTCGATGCTTCGAGGCCATGGCCAGAGCATTCAAGCAGCAGAAGGGTTTGCGAAGATCCCACCTCCTTGTTTGCACCTTTCGCTGTCGGGCTGAGGGTCGAGGGATTCAGCTCAGGCAAAACCTGTTTGAGATAAGACGGTGCCTGGCTTTTGAGTCCGATTCCCAAAGTCGGATATATAGCAGCTTCAGCTCCCGTTGCAGCTTTGGGCAACGGTGATGTTTAGGGCCTGGGCTTCTGGAATGAAGCGTGTGGCATCAGGAACTGGATTTGGGTCACAAGTCCCCTTGTTCACAGTCTAGCACAAACACTCCTACCCGTAGCAGGATACATGCCCATCAAGGAATGAACTGCGTCAGCCATGTAGAATATAGGCCGGTCAAATCTCGCCGGGGGGGAGACTCTGAGCTTAAGCCTGAAGTGAGCAGTCCTGCGCTCGCCCTTTCCGGTATGGCAGTGGATGGGGAAGACGAGCATTGCAGGGGCCGCTTGAACGATTGCCTGGGACGAGTCGATTCATGTTTTGACTGCGTTTTCGTTCGGCACAATCCATTTTCCTGTTTCTTAGATAGCCAATGGGAGAACTTTAAACTTTTTGTCCCTATATATTAGATCTATCTTAAAAAGTTTAAACTTTTTTTGGCCTGGTTCTTGATGAAGAGAGGTTTTCAAGCCTGTCTCATCTCGAGCTGCCTTCTGCCCCTTGCCCTTGGCCTGGCCGTGTGGGGTGCGTGCCAGGGTGTTGCACTCGGTGCTACGGCCTTGGACCACTTTGTGGCCCCGGAGGAAGTCCGGGTCAACAGCCCGGAATCCTTTGCGGCCCGGCTGCACAACCACACAGATATGCCAAAGAGCTGCACTCGTGTGGTGCCCACAGATGCGGTGGAGAATGCTTCCGTGGCCTCCGAGTGTTTAGCGTGGTGCCGTGATAGCTTGGGACCGGGATCCGGCTTCCCCTTTGCCTTCAGCCCCTGGCATTGGAGGCAGATGAAAGAGGCGGGCGAAGATGTCGAGACGAGCTTCAAGATGTGCTGGAAAGTGGAAACGGCAGCTTGGGCCTTGGGCTGGTGCCCATCGAACTGGCAGATGTACTTGGCAGCTGTCCTCTACGGCAGCGTCAGCAGCATCGCATTCCTCTGTTTCCAGTGGAAGCACTGGGATGAAGAGTCCGAGTCAGACGAGTCGGACGAGTCGGAAGCGGAAGACTCGGAGTCACAACGCAGCCTTCGGCGTCCAGGGGGCCGCCCGGACTACGTTGCGCCAGACGATGAGGGCTTCGAAGCTGGAAGCCCATTTGCTGCCTCCAGAAGGCATAAGCCACCCTTTTGTTGCATCGGCATAAACTCCGACTATGAGGGTGCAAAGTGCCAGCTGCGCTTGTCATGTTTCTTCATGCTCTTCGAGCCTGCGCTTGACATCCTGTCCATCCTGATGTTTCTACGGAGAGGCCAACCAATCTACGCAGCTGTAGTCGGCACATCAGTGGCCATCTCCTGCATCCTGGAACGTGACTTTTTCCAGATCCGAGGTGCTGCGGCCATGGCTGCAAGTTTACGGCGGGGCTTTGCAACGCCTTTGCTCTACGAACATCAGGTGCTGGAGATCGTGGAGAGCTCTGGCTCCACGATTGTGCAGTGCTATGCGGCCCTCCGCATGGACCTGACAGCGGGCGCATCCCTCTCCACGGTCTGCACGCTGATCGCGAGCGCAGGCAGCAGCCTTCTCCTCTCTCTGCCGCAAGCTGTCAGAGCCGCCTCAGTTCTCGTGGGGGTGTATTTCAATGATTACTATGAGCAGGAGAAGAGGAAAGCGGGAGTGCCAGCCGTCTGGAGGTATTTGCCTTCGGTGCTTTGCATGTCTATTGCAGAGCTGGCTTTGATTCTCGGAAGGCACAACGATGGCCAGTTTGTGTCTCCATGGTCCTTAATCTTGGAGATGCCAAGTTGGGAGCTTTTCCTTTCTGCGCTCTTCCTGCTCCTCTTCCGTGTTGCGGTCCTAGGGGGCCTTCTCCTGGGCTTTGCTGCCTGCTTTCTGGTATGCGGATTCATGTGCTTTTGGAGTGACTTTCTGGACGACTGGGGGGGTTGAAGACCGTGAAAATGGGGATCGGAGTGACTTCTTCGCCCGATGCAATGCCCAGAAACAGTTGAGCTGCTTTTGCTCATGACTCATGACTGCAACTGTCAGCTGGCCCACTTGGGAGATGTGACCTAGAGTGCGACACTTGCTGCCTTTTGAGTTGCAGCTGCAATGCGGTATGTTTTACCTCTGATTGTGTTATTTTACTTCTCGGATTTTGCGTTATGCCTTCCCTCCACTCTCGCGAGGGCTGCACGTAGGAGAAAGCTTGTAGCTTCAGAGAGTGGCTACATTTTGTCTTTGTCTAATGGCTCGTACTATAGTATACTATAGTCTATAGTACATCGAGTTAGCGTAGAGGTTTTCTTCTCCTGCTAGGGCTGTAGTGTTGGACCGTTGCATCCCGGTGTAACGGTCACTGCATGGCCCCAGTATGCTTGGTTTGTCACCTCCCCACACTGGACACATGTGGGAAAAGGAGGGCATCCCACATGCCAGCAGCGCCTGATCTTTGCCGGCAAGCGGCTCGAGAAAGGGAGCACCCTTCACCTGCTGCGCCTGCGTGGCGGTACGTGTGCCTTGTCTTCATGAGCTGCAGAATCGAGCCTCTGCTCAGCTACCCCTGTCCGCCGACTCTTTTTGGAAGATACTTGGGTTAAGGCGTCACGACACAGCTTTGAGGCCAGACCCCGCAGGGAGTTGCTTGGAGCAGCTCCGTGCCGGGGTGGTGCATCCACCTGGTGGCCGGGGACTCGGCTGATACAAACTCCACCGTGCTCAAGGGGACTGAAGTCTCAGGCAAGACAAAGACAAACCAACGCTACACCACTTCCTGACCTCACAGGCCGCCTGCGCCGGCGCGCTTCGCAGGGCCTTGGAGGTGGGGGGACCGTCAAACGGAGGAGCTGATTGCGATGCTGCAAATTTGCAAAGGCATCAGCTTCGATGTGGGAGAAGCCTAAACTTTGAATTCAAGCCTCAGGGGCGTTCGGGTCACTAAGTTTTAGCCTGCATGTTTTTTGGGACCTTATGTTGGGGGCCCTCGGGAGACTGCGAAAGACCAGAGTCAAGCATGCCATACTTCCCAAGAGCATATATTGATGGAGTACATGCTTGGCCATATAGAACTTGTGCAAACACCGGTCATCTGTTTGCACAACGAAGCTCGCAGTTTGCGGGAGCTAGACGGATTGCAGACTTTTCATACTATTGGAACTCCTGTAGAAAACTCTATTACGTTGCACTAGAGTATATGAATCGGAGAAGTTGCGCAAGTCCTGTGTGTGCGTGTGCTGGGCTGGAGTCAAGCAGACACCTGAACGTAGCCGAAGTGCAAGGCACATTGGACAGGGCTACGGCCCGTCAGTATACGATAACATATAGTATCAAATGGTCGATCTGCGAGATTTTGGGCCGCACCAAAGCCATCCTAAAGATAGATGCTCCTCGTGCTACCACTAGCTACGAAAGCACGGGCTCCTCCTGACCTGATCTCGACGCGAACCCTTATTTCAAGCCCCATGCTCTCATGGCAGCCTCGAAGTCTGCATCCACATGCATTCTCCCTAGCTTCATCTCCTTCTAATCACAAGAGACTTCATTAATGACACGCGATTGATCTAGATGTGCACATGTTAAGAACACTTGCCAGGCTTTTCGGCGCATGAGCTTGCTGCCAGCCCTCGCGACATCGTGATGCACTCGCCCCATGTCTAGTTTGCAGACCAAGTTGTGACGAACTATTTGTGTAAGGGGAAGGGGGGCCGCAGCAGTCTGGAGCAGGCTCGCGCATGCGCCGTGCGAAATGCAATCATCTTCTTGGTCCCATGTTCTTAGCATTGCAGATGCTGCGTGCGCGAGTGTCAACATCCCTTTCTGTTTAGATGTCCACCGTCAATGGCCAGTTCGCACAAGAGCGAAAACCCACAGAACCCTGCACCATATGTGCCGCATTGGCAGAATGCCGAATACATGAAACGGTGCCTCTATTCTTCGTGCGTGAGGTTGCTGCCGCAAGTGCCACGCCCGCCCTCCGAGGGTGTCGCGGCAAGACAGTTTTGACATGTTCTGAACATGCTATCTGTCCCGCATGAACACCCCCGTAGGTTTCCAGACATCACATCCTAAACCAAATGCACGCTGAACTGCGTACTTCGAGGGAAGCGGTTCGCCAAGCGATGTACGGTTTTGGGAGCTTTTGCAGGAGGCAGTATGTTTCGGGGCCCTAGCGATCAAAAAAAATGCGAGAATTGCAGTGGTTTGTTTGTTTTGAATGGTTACTGGTTACAAAATGTAGATGGGTTTCTGAAGTCTTGGGTCCTTGGTGGATGCTTGCAAAGGGGTCGTGGTTCTCTGTCTTTTGAGGAGTTTTTGGTGTCGTCGTTAAGCTTGGCACAGAATTCGGTATGTGCTGAGCTGTGTGCCTGTTGGTGCTTGTTAGCTGAAGATCAGGCATGAGGGTGTACATGTTTCGGAATGCAGCCACGGCACTTCTCAAGCAAAAAGGAGAAGCTTTCTAATGCTTCAATGCTCAAAGAACATGCGCGCAAAGCCTGTTTCATCTCAGGGGGCAAGACAGCGAGCAGGCCACCAGGCGCGGCGAAGCACGATTGACCTCGATGTTTTGTGACATGTCTTGTAGAAGAGCCAAACATAAGCTGATATCGTGGGCTTTACATGACCGAGGTGGAGCGCACTGCCAGCAATTTGCCAGATTAGGAGCAGTCGTAGTGGTGCTGTTAGTCGTACTTGTTGTTGTAGCTGTTGTAGTCGCAGTCGTAGTTGTCGTCGTAGGTAGCTGTCGTAGTCGTCGTCGTAGTAGTCG
>CAJNDV010031608.1:0-17204 GCA_905221635.1 Symbiodinium sp. CCMP2456
CCGCATTTTCAAGTCCGCTCATGCTTGCAATGTTCCAAGACCAGCAAATGCTGTGATTTACAGCATGTACCCTTTTCTTTGCTGGTATATTACACACAGGAACCCAGAACCTTAACAGCGCAAAAGGGTACCACTGGGTTCCCAGAAGCTCTTCTGTACCGATGCTTGGCATTCATGCATTTAAGGGTTAGGGGTTCAGATTTAAGATGTAGAGTCTTTTGGATGTAGGGCACAAGACAAAAGGCCCATTCACGGCCCTATCGTAGACCCTCAATCCCACCTAGCCTTGTGGATACCCATAATTGCTACTAGCCTCTATCGTAATTTACAACATTTCAAGCCTTTCAAGACCAGCAAGTGCTGTAATTTGCAGCACTTCTCACGTTCCAGAACAAGCAAATGCTGTAATTTGCAGCACTTCCCACGTTCCAAAACTAACAAGTGTTGTTATTTGCAGCGTTTGAGATGCTCCAAGCCCAGGAAGTGCTGTAATTTGAAGCACTTGACGTGCGCCAAGACCAGCAAATGTTCCGAGACCAGCAAGCGTTGCCACCAGAGGACCATGGGACCAGAGGACCACAGGACTGGAGGACCACGGGACCAGAGGACCACGCGACCAGAAGACCACAGGACCAGGGCACCAGAGCCACACCAGGACCGAGCCACACCTTTGCAAAAAAAACCCAGGACCCCCTGAGGGGGGGGGGGGTTACCATATAGATATAGATAGATAGATAGATAGATAGATAGATATGTATATATATATATATGTAGGTATGTATGTATGTATGTATGTATGTATATATATATATATATATATGTATATATATATATAGAGAGATTCGTTTGAGAAACGCCGACTTCTTTGTTAAATTGTTACGTATGCTTAGTAGCAGTTGTTTGGATGTGAGGCGGAGGGCGCGGTCAAATTACAAGCCACGTCTGTCAGGCAGTTGCAGCTCCAAGTTTGGTTGAAAGAATCGTTGCCTGACTGTGCAGATAGAAAGGCAAGACGTTTTCGACTTTGGGCTATCAGGGCGTACCATCACGAAAAGCACTGCAGGATCTTGATGCTGAGTTTTCTCATGTAACCTGCAGCAGCTTGTAATGTCTTCTTGTGAGTTTCTGGAACTGGGGTTCTATTCTCAGGGGCCGGAAATGCCCGGCCGATGTTGAGGTCAACCCTTCTAGGGTGTATTCGGGTATTCTAGCAAATCAGTTCTGAGCAACAAGCCACATTCCAATGAATCAAACACATGGCCACATGGCTCTCTTTCAAGATGCGAGCTTCAAGAATCCTAAACCCTAAAACCCATTACCTAAACAGAGAACTCGCTGCAACCCTTGGTGGGAATTTGTGAGCAGGTCCTCAGCATCCCCATTGGCTCCCGAAGCAAACCACGACTAAGGCTATCTGTGTAAACAGATTTCCCGAATAGACCACCTCAGAAGGACCCGTAAAGCACGCCGTGCCTTTAGTGCAAAGGCGCCGAAACAAACGATAGAGGTCTTGTTCAACACGCAGAAGTGAACCACAACAGTACTAGACTGCAAAACCTCGAGAGCAAATTCCAATCAGCCCAACATCAAGTTCTCAACTACCCATTGCAAGGCTACCCATCTACGAGCTCAAGGTCTTAAGTGAAGCACGTCTCTTACCAATCCTAGGTCCTAGGTGGTCACCGGAGACTGGGTGAAAGGCACATGTTTTGGCCAAATGAAAGTCTTCTGAAAACTTCGGGGTCCCTACTTCAAGTAATTGCGGAGGTCCACCAGAGACCGCAATTCACAAAAGCCCCAAAATGGGTCCTTCATCTTGCAGCACCCAAGATCAACTCCCGAATGCCTGGTCGCCCACATTGAAGGCACCCATCTGCTGGGAGACCAGGAACACATCGTTGTTGAACACCTTGGGGCTTCTGAATACTGTGGTCAATTTATGGTCTTGTAACTAGTCATGTCATATTTTACGAACTTACGCGATGCTGCGAAAGCAACGAGGGGCCCTTCCCTCATGATGGGTTTATCAAGCGCTGTCGCTTTGCGTTCATCCTCACTACGGCTAGTACGAGAGTCATAGTCGGTCGCTGCACCTATTGCTATACAGTTGGCGTGGCCGTGAGTACCGGCATGGCCAACACTCTGCATGTTAGCAACGCTAGCACGGTTCTAAAAGCCTTCATTTCTACAGTATTCTGCAAGCAAACTGACGCTCTCGAGCTGAGCACAATGTCATAGGTAGGCAAGCCCATAAACAAACAGCGTCTGCTGCAACATGAACAATTGTTGTAGAAATCCCATACTACATCCGGGAAAAAACTTATGAAATCTTAGTCAAGCCCCGTATACTGCTAAACGGAAGCCCAGTGGCTCCCAGAAGTAGCGCTTCGTACAAATCGCGATGCAACCCCGCATGTAAGCCCAAGGTGGGCCCAACACTCCGTATGAACCTGCTTTAATCTCTACTCTAGCCTCCCTGCAACTTCAGAAAAATCATTGTTTCGATATTTCTTACAATAACCCTCATGTAAAACCTGATAACGACCCCTATAGTCCCCTACTAATCCATGTATCCTTAGGGGTTCCGTAGGGCCCACCAAGAGCCTCCCATTTTGAGAAACCTCCCAAATCAGCATATTGCCGCCTAGGCGTCAAAACTTCAAACAGCTATACTGACCTTGGAACCCTAGAGGAACAGGGTTGAGGGTATAATTATACTGACCTATGGTGGTGTATATAGTAAGCATCAAGACACCCCGACCCCACAAGCACACGAGGCCTGGTGAAGCTCATCGCAAGCGATGAAACCAAAGCCCTGGTCAGGGAAAGTACAGCCCGTGGTTTCGGGTAATTTGAAGTTTGGGGCTTTTCGTGAGGAGCTTATGGGGTTAAGTAAGGGGTCTAGGGGTACAGGTGGTCGTCCGGAGGGTTTCGGAATTGCGGCAAGCTGGTTACACAGGGTGTGGGGGAACTTCAGCGGACCTTCTCCGTGTTGAAGGACTTGATGAAGCCGTCGGACCGCCGCTCTACCAGCGCCTGCCAGCGAGGTCTTGGGTGTAAGCTTTTTACCATGATGATGTAGGAATCCTGAAAAACTACTGTAATGTAGGTTTGCATGGAGGGCTTTTTCTCTGTGACTTAATCTCCTTCACACGTTGGCCTCACGGGACACCAATCGCCTTGGAGCTTGAACCCGCGCGTTGTTTCAATCAACCATCACACACGGCCAGCTATGTGAAGCGAATGCGCAGAAGGTGCCTAACACTTCTGGTGGGTGCCAAGGCACGATACCTGAAAGTAGTTTCCATCTTCTGTTCCACCGCTGACAAGAGAAAGGAATCCGCCGAGGCCGCAGGCCCCCGGCGTCTTGGGGGGTTCAACTAAATAACCTCTAGGTAGTAAATACCCTCTACCTAATCCTTCTCCCTGCAGTGCACAAGTTTGGTGACAAGCGTTTTTTGGTTGGTTTTTGGGGGGTGCAGGCCTGTTTCTCCGGACGATTCGCGGGGGGTATGGGTACGGGGTAGGGGTAGGGGTTGGGGTAGGGGGGAGGGGTACGGGGGTAGAGGAGCCCTTTCCTTTTCTCTCTCCTTCGTCCTCCTTTTTCCCCCCCCTCCCTCCTCCCTACTTCCTTCCCCTCCTCCTCTTGATGGACGGCAGCTTCTCTGCCTCATGCCTCAGCCTGATCCAGGCGCCCTCGCCACTGACAAGCCGAGGCGGCGTAACGTTAGAATTACCAGGCCACGACATGAATATGGTAGTTTCCATGTTCCTTTCCATTGGGGTCCGAGACTGATCGACTACCTCATGGAGTCGGTTAAGAACGCACGAAATCAGACGGGAGGTTTCTGGTACAAAGCTCTGGAAGGAAGGAACTGCTTGAAGGGCTGGCCAAAGGCCTTGGCTCGGGCAGCAGCAGGAAACCCTTGTAGACATGGAGGCTGGCAAAAGGAGTTTCTCGAACTAGGAGGCCCTGCAAAACCCTAGGCGTATGCTTGGAGTGTATAGGAGCCGTTAAAAGGGATCATGTAGGGATCACGTCACGAAATACGATATGTCTGAGGCCTATGCTCTCGCTTCCTGAAGCTCCAGGAGTCTGCAGATGCTTATAAATCCCATAGCCACCTACAGGCTTTTCACTCTGTCACACATATACTGGCAGCCTTGGAACCTTAGTAAAATCGTTTTCCAGCCAAAATTCAAAAAATGCTTCCAAGAACCCTAAAACACAAATAGTGACTATATACCACCCAAACATGCGACTATATTCACTCCCCGACTCTCCCAAGCAGTAGGGGGAGAGCCTTGATGGGCGGATACGTCAGGTCTGGCACGGAGAAGGAGACCACGGAAGGGGCAAGCTCTGGCCTCGAGCTTTCAATACCGATATATTCCTACGAATACTCATACTCATACTAAGACTAATAGTAATACTGATACTAGTACTGATACGAGTACTGATACTAATACTAATACTAATACGAATACTAATACTACTACTACTACTACTACTACTACTACTAATACTAAAACTACTACTAATACTGATACTAGTACTGATGTGAATACTGATGCTGATACTAATACTAAGACTAAGACTACGACTAATACTGATACTAATACTGATACGAATACTAATACTAATACGAAGACAAATACTTATACTGATACTGATACTTATACTAATAATAATAATGAATTAATACAAATACTGATACTAATACTGATACTGATGCTGATACTAATACTGATACGAATATGTTGTTCTTGGAGTTTAAGGACATGTTCAGCGGACTAAAAGGGACTCAGGGTTTAAACTTGAGGGTTTTAGGGTTTAGAGCTTGGGATTTTTGGGTTCAGAGTTTTGAAAATGTAGATTCCCTTGTATTCCCGGGTTCGGAACTGTAAGTTTTGAAATTCAGGTTTCGATTTGGGGGTATTACTTATCTGCGCTGGTGTCTGCGCAGTGTTGCATGCCGGGCTTTCTCAAAACGGCCGGCCCTGGAGGACCCTAGGGATAATTAGGGAGTATAAGGGAAACACAGGGGTCCTTTTCATGATGGAGTATATAGGGGTTCTTTTGAGACATACCCGTGTTTCTCAAGGCACAAGCTTTGGTGATGGGCTTTCTGAGACTGGGGCTACGGCACATACAGTGCGGAGGGTTTAGGAATGGCTGCTGTGAGACCCTACAATTGCCGAGGTGTTTGACTTCACGCCAGGCCTTCAGACGTCTAGCTTCTCTCACACAAAGTCAGACAGTTCGCGAGACAATCTGGGTATGGCTATTCATTTGGGAGCTTCTGAAAATGGGGAACCTAGGTGACTCTAGGGACATAGGGGCATTATTCGGGAACTAGGGTGCTTAATATTGATGATATGGGGATTCTTTTGAGGAATGCCATGTCTGATGAAGGTAGGCGTCTTCAGGATATCCAAGCCCGTAGACGCAGGACTGCCTATTTCTCGGCACGACAGGGAATGACACAACATTAGGGTGACAAGGACTGACCGGGGGACATATTGGGAGTAAATGAGGTTCCGGGGATCTAAGCCCACCGCAGCATTGTGAATTGTCCCGGCAGTTCAGACGGCCAGGCGCCCTTAAACTGTCTGAACTCCTCCGCAATTTTCCACGGAAGCCGCATCATACAACTTAAGTACTCGCAGACACTTAAGCCTTGAACCCTAAACCCCCAAAACTCTGAACCCCAAAAACTCTAAACCCCCAACACCCTGAACGCCAATCCCTGAAACGATAACTGGGCCCCAAACCGGGTCTCAAGGACGGAGCAGATGACGCTGACAGCAAACTGTTCGTCCAAGGCCCTGGGACTCACGTTTTAGCATTTCGAAGGTTTAGGGGGTTTAGGGTCTGGCGGGGTTGAGGGTTTTGGGGAGTTTAAGGGGCGTAGAGTCGGGGCTGCAAATCTAACTGGAATTGCAGACTGTCGAACTGGAAAGAATTCTGAATGGTAAGGACGAGCAATTTTCATCGGCCCCACTTGATTTAAAGATCACCATGGCTTTTGCAGGATTGAGCCGTGTCTTCACTAATCCCCTCCCCAAGGGAAATATCAATTATTCGGAGAGGTATGCAATCGGGCCTGTGTTTTCTACTATTTATCTGGACAGCTGTCCTTGATCACGACAGGATCCTGAGCATCAACTGCATGAGCTGAAAAAATACTATGTAATGTGTAAAGCCATAGGCCCGTAATTCGTACCAGTCTCCAGAAATTACCCTCGTGAAATAATGTAGTACCTTGGGAATCTTAAAATGAGGGGAGGTGGCGGGTCTCAATTTAAACGAGAGGGGATTAGATACTGTCAGCAGGCCATTGACGCATTTGAGATTGATTGGAAGCTTCTAGCCATGCTAGCGATGAACTCCTTTCCAGCAACTCGCCTTGCCTACTAGCTAAGTCTTATTAGGGTTACACAAGTTTGTTATGGCATGGAAACCCTATGGGTAAGAAGATTCTGCAGTTTTATGAGATGTGTGCAGGCTTTATGCTCACGACTACTTTTCGGTTGCTTACGCCACCTACCACGGCTACCCCAGCCACAGGAGAGTCACGAGAATCACAGGAACATTGAGCCAGCTTGACCATCAACCTTGTCTGTGGTCGGGGACTCCAAGCTTTACAAACACTGCCCCCCGGTTTGCAAAATTGGGATTCCTGATGTACTCAGAACAACAGTCCGTCCAGAAGGCACTCAACGAAGGAACCCACTCGACATCCAACTTGCCGCAGAAGACACGGGTGCTTTTCTGCAACGCCCTTTGCACATCCACATGCGATTTGTGAAAGCAGCGGCAGCACCGAGTCATCCACAATCAGCTACAATGTGAGTCAACATTTCATGTTGCTCCAGCAAGGCCGGATGATGAGCGCATTGCAAGATTGGTTCCTCTGCATGCCTCCCCCCCCCCCCCCCCCCCCNNCCCCCGAATTCATGTTATCGCAAGAGAAGGACTCACACTTCTATTGGAAACCCCAATGTTGCTTCCCCCTGTAATTGGGTTTCCCCGCGCGACGGATTCAGCCAGGCTCTGGAGGTCCTGTTGCGATATCTCCCCGCTTGGAGATCAAGTCAAGGGGAGGGCGGGCTCTGAATTCGGGTCGACATTTTGGAGATTATGCGGACTTGCTGCGAATCTTCTAGACCGAGAACAGTCCTCATAAGCTCTAAACTTACACCAACTGCTTGCCGCAGGGCCCAGATGTAAACATGCTTAGCATAGCTTTGCGGCATTCCTGAATCCAAGCACAAGAACAGGTTTAAGGAACTGTCTGCCCGGATGGGGGTAAACCTGAGTACTCCCCTCCCAAATCCCACCCTCTGTGTGGTAAGAAATACTACAATACTATAGAATACCCTAATCGGCCTTTGTTACATTGTGTTGGAGAGTGGCTTAATATCAGGGGCTGGTGACTACATCATGTTCAGAAGTCACTCGTCGGCCATCCAAATACCAAGACCGAGGCATGGGTACCATCACAAAAGGGGGTGGGTGCGCTCTTCACGATTGTTTGCGAGCATACTCTGAATCCATCTATCTATCTATCCATCCATCCACCCATCCATCCATCTATGTCTATATGTTGAATATCTATCTGAATCTATCTGTAACTATGTATCTATGTGTGTACATACATATTATGTACGTATGTGTATATGTCATATGTATTTATTTATACATACACACACATAAATCTGTGTTCACATATTTCTATACATATACACATACATACATACATACATACATACATACATACATACAGACGTACATACGTACATACTTACATATGTACATACGTACATATATACGTACATACATACACATATACGCATACCTATACATATGTGTACATCTACATATGTATACATATACATATGCACGTATATAGATATATGCATTTATGCATGTACGCATATGTACATATATACATATATACATACATACCTATGTGCATTTATACATCTATACATCAATACAGCTATACATATACATATGTGTATGTATATACATACACATATGTACATATGTAAGATACACATATACATATATGCAAAGCTCCATGCATATTTACATGTATCCACATCTACATCTCTACATATCTATATATACGTATATACATATACATATATATATATATATACATACATATATACATATATGCATATATACATATAAACATATATACATGTATACACATATACATATTGCCTGGTATACAGGCATACTTTTATGCATATATACACCTGTACTGTTATAGATTTATGCATATGTACACATATTTCTATATACATACATATGTGTCTTATCTATAGATATATGTGTACATATATATATATATACATATATATATATACCTCTATATATATATATATACACACATATTTCAATGTTCACATCTGCACGCATACATACATATATATATATGTACACACACACATATATATATATATATACGTATATACATATTTGTACATGTGTATATATATATATACATATACATACACACGTACGTACGTATGTACATACACACACAGGCCTGCATACATACATGCGTACATACATACATACATACATACATACATACATACACAGGCATGCATACCTATATGTATACATATATGTAGATGTACATATATACATATGGATATACATCTATACATATATGTTTTCGTGCTTATCCATGCAAACACCAAAAACCCTCTCTCTACAAGGCGGCAGAAACCAAACGTCATTCTACATCCTGAAAAAGGTCTGTTCTCGCGCCCCAGACTCCAGCCCCCTGTACACTTTCAGAATACACCCTGCAGAATCCCCCAAAAATAAGCTTCCCTGACTTGAGCTCCTGCTCCATCGCTGACGATGGCCGCTCGCGGCCGCACGCAGCAAGAGTATCGCTGAGCCAAAAGCAGCGGGAAGCCAGTGATGGGGAACGCAACGGGGAGTCTGGGATGGAGGGTTTGGGGGCCTTGGGGCTGGCAAGCACTCCAGGTTGGAAGGAGGCCTGCACCCTAACTTTAGGTCTGGGACTGGCGCAAAAGAAGGACTTCTTGTGTGCAGTTCTACTGGCATGCTGGCTTCCATTCAAGTTTAAACAGGAATGAGCATGTCCCCCTACCAATACCCCCCCCCAACACCCAGAATAGTAAATGTGCCTTGATGCAGGGGACTGCTTTTTTGATATTGGGGCGTAGCAGCTTATTCTAAGGGCAGGGGGATGACATAGGGACCAAGAGAAAACAGACAGGCTCCGCTGGTGCAAACACGCCGTCATGTTGGATGGCCACGGGCGTAAAATTGCCAAACCTTGATCCCTAAACTCTGTTCCCAAAGCCGCATGTCAACATTCGAGTCCTTCATGCGAAGCTGCTTTTCGAATCAAGCCGGAACCCGGGACTGAACCTTCTTGTAGTGAACTACGGATGGTGACATTCAAGCAGATGACAAGCAATCGTACCGACATTCAGCCTAGAGCCCTGCCCAAAATTGTTGGTTGCATTCCTGATGGACATCAGTAAGTTGCAACTCTGAACGAAACTCTCCATGACGGCATGAAAACATCCGCCCCTGAAGATTAATCAGCTGGACAGTTGAGCGAACCCCCTCCTGAGGAACAACATCGCAAACGGCAGAGATCGCCTCGCCTTCCTCATGTGAGCTGCATTTGTGGGTTCTGCTCAGGTCTTGCTTAGCTTTTTTTCATGAGGGTGTTGCTGAAAGCCCAAGAAGGTTTTACAAGGAATTGTAAAGACTTGAAGAACCTTGTAGGATTCCAACGTTTAGCCGTGGAATCAACGCTGGCAGCCAGTTTCACTCTTGAAGACAAGGATCCTATGCAGGTTCAAAGTCAAACTCAATACTCATATGGGAATTTCTCAAAATACGGGGGCCCTAGGAAAACCCTGGGGATATTTGCAAGTAGGAATTTTCAGGAGGCTCTTGGGCCCCGTACTAGGGATTACAGAGAAATGATTTTGGAAAATGCTCACTCATATGACCAGTAAATGTAGAGGTCTGGGGTTCTCCATTTGTCTTATAGGGCATGCCAGCATCATATGTGGACAGAAAGAAAGATATCTTAGGACACTCAGGGAGTTTTGAAACAAATCTGACATGGGGTTTACAATGCTTATATATACTGGTGGTTAGTGGGCAATAAGGAAATAAGAACCATTTTTACTCCCTATATAAGATGCTGTTATAATTAACCACCAAAAACAAAAGAAATAATCTGAATAGTCACAAGACCAAACGGTGAAGAATGCTTGGTGCTTGTTGGGTACTGATGCCATCTTCGCTTTTGCTCTTCACTTACGCTATACTACTACTACTACTACTACCACTACTCCTCCTCCTCCTCCTCCTGCTGCTGCTGCTATGATTACTGCCTGGAACCTTCAGATAAACCCAGCACATCTTGAACTCTAATCCGGACCTGGAAATCCACGCACCAAAGGCATCTAAAAATGCCGGCTTCTGTTGAGACGTAACAGCCTGACTCGTTTGAGGACGGTGCTACGTATTTGATGTTGAGACAAACGGCTTTAAGCCAAACGTGGGTCTCTACGACTTGTTGTTGGGGGGCTCTTAGAGGGTGTGGGAATATGGGTTCCGGGATTATAGAAGACTACTCAAGGATCCATTCCAATAGTTCCTACTTGCCACCAGTACTACAACCCAAAGAGTTTGGTCAGCTTCCCGTGTTTTTCTAAGATCACATCCGACCAGGTCCCCAGCGCCAGTATCCACGGGAGCTGCAGCTGCAGGAGCGCTTGAGGATGCTGGCGCCACAGGAGCCTTTCCAGGCGAGCAAGAGGAGGGGGCGCTGAGAAATGGTAGGAGGATTACTAGCAGGGCATTCAATAGTCTGGTGGTGGAAGCATCAGTAGTCGTGAGAAAATGCCGCAAAAATGACCTCAAGCAAAAATGTGTGAGCACATGGTGTTAGGGCTTTGGGCCCCAGTTCACAAGCCCCAAAGTTACAAAAAACTGAAACAGCACAAAGCAAAATGCATACGTCCATAGACGAAATGTCATTCTAATCTGTAGGCCCTGAACCAAATTCACCGAGCGATTAAGCAATGTGCTGGCTGGCCGGCAAGGCCCACTAAAACAGGAACAAGATGTTTCGTATCGCGCAACATGTTCAAAGCTGTCTTTTACTCGGCATCTGAATCCCCGAAGCCCTTGAACCCAGCAGAAGCAGCAGCAACAACAACGACGACGACGACAACGACCACGACCGCGATCACGACAACGACCACGACTACGACCACGACAACGACGACCACGACCACGGCCACGACCACAACAACGACAACGACAACCACAACCAGAAGAACAAACACGACCACAACCACAATTCGAGCTCTCTGAAGCAGCGGACCCTCAGGAAATCCCAGGGATGCACAGCCGGTTTAAGGTTTAGGGTGGAGACGGATGCCCTGAATCCTACACTACTCACATGCCTGAGACTTTCAGTCGAAGCTATTTAGAAAAATCGAATCTCGCTAAACCTTAAAGCGCCGAGTTTGAACAGCAAAGATCCTTGCGGTGGAGCCAACCTTTTTTGGGCCATCTTTGGGGCAATGCTATGCGTAGTCTTCGCAAGACATGAAACCAGGAGGAGATCCGTTCGGCACACGCTGGAAAACCAAAATCTGAACCCAGCAATCCTCCTCAGCCATACGCGCGTGTTGCCGACAGCCCAAAACCTAGGCACAAACTGGCACACACCCAGAAGCCAAAAGAGAAGCCAAGAGGGTTCCCTAGCATACTCCGAGCCCTCATCCCTAAACCCTACCACAATTTGCGCTCCTGTGTTAAGAAGGCAAAGGCCTCCTCGAAGCCACGGAGACAAACAGCCAGGGCAATGGTAGCTGCCTGGCAGCTTGGAGGTCATCTCATGCAGCTGGGGTCGCTGGGTGTGGCAATTCTGTGTAGAGCTGCAAGGGCTTGTGATTTCAGTGGACCTTGGTCCGCTGTGAGATCTAGCAGTCACGGTATAATTATCTTGACCCCCAGCGCCTCAGTTGTACTAGTAGCAAGCATCGGAAGTATATATGGGGATGCGGAAAGTTTCTGCAGCAGCAGCGGCGGCGACAGCGCCAATGGCAGCGGCAAGCAACCCTCATCAGTCTTCCTTCTTCCTTTCTGCGGATGCTGTCATCTCGGAAACGATGCTTGTCACGATTGACGATGTCTCTTCGCTGTAGAGGGTCATGGCTCTATGGTGTTCAAGGCGATGCCAGTGGGCTACTCATGCCCGGAGCAAGCTCTTAAGAGCAATTGCCACCTTAGCAGAACAAGGAAAAACAAATGAACTACTAGCGCAATGTGACTACAGCATGTGTGGCAACTGGCTCGAGCCTGCGCGTCCTTGAAGACGCAAACGACCTTCTCATCCGAGATCCAATCTACTCCTGCGTCTCAAAGTGATGTCCTTTAGGGTGCTCCTCCCCCACCCTGTTTGGATGTAAAGCTTGGGGATTTGGAAGTTGATGGGTTTATCTGCGTCATGCGACCGTGTTCGTTCACGTGCACGACCGCATCCGCTCGCAGGCTAATTGTTCTCTGCATATTCCTCCTTTTCTCTCTCAAAGGTAGCTCTTCTGCATGGAGATACCACAGACTTGGAGGTTCTGAGCAAGCAGCCCCCTGACAAGTAAGCCTTGGCTGCCATACACCTTCTGCCACTTATGGTGACAACAACCTCAATTTTACTTAAACCCTCGCGGGGTGACAACAACCTCAATTTACTTAAACCCTCGCGGGGTGACAACAACCTCAATTTTACGTAAACCCTCGCGGGGTGACAACAACCTCAGTTTACTTAAACCCTCGCGGGGTGACAACAACCTCAATTTTACTTAAACCATCTTAAACCCTCGCGGGGTGACAACAACTTCAATTTACTTAAACTAGGGTCACGGAACGGGCGCTGAGGCGAAAGCTGCGGTTTATTTAGGGTTGGGTTTAGGCTCTCGGTTCAGGGCTTAGGCTCACGCGAAGGTCGGCTGAGCACGGCTTCGTGCTGCCATTTTACAACCCTGTTCTGCCATCATACGAGCGGTCCTGATGCATGGACTGCCGACCTGTGGCGTGCCCTGCCTTCCGTTGCCCTTCAGCGTCTTTGCCAGGGGCTCTCTTGCATCGAGCGTGCAGGCGTGTGGCCGCAGTCGTGCTTGCACTGGCGCACCGTGTTCATCCCCAAGGGTTCCGCCCAGGACAGGGTCTCTAGGGTCGATAAGGTTAGGCCTATCAGCATTGCCAACTTGCTGTATCGAGTGTGGGCTTCGCACGTCACGTCTCAACTGAGTCGTTTCGTCGCTCCCCCCTACGCCCCGGGGCAGGGCGGTGGTTTTGAGGCACCCGACCCGGAGTGTTTGCTGTTGGACTTGCAGCTTGAGGCCCCGGCCGAAACCCACGGCGTGGCGGTCGCTCTCTCGACTTCTTGAAGGCCTTTTGCTTTGCATGCTCTCCGGCAATGGGGTTTGGAAGGGCCGGCGCTCACTCTCTTGCAGCAGCAGTGGCCGTTGGACTTGTGTTGGAGGTCGCGTCGCCCACGACGCCCTTCACGGTGCTTGTGGGCTGCCGCAGGGCGACCCCTTTGCGCCTCTGGCCTTGGCGGCGGCCCTGCAGCCTGTTCTTTCTCGCAGTCAGTCGCGCTTCCCCGATGTCAAGCAAGTCCTGTTTCTTGACGATCGCACTTGCGTCGGCACCGCTCTCCATCGCGTCCTGGCGGTTGTTTCTGAGTGGGATGAGTTTAGCACCATCTCCGGTATGTGCACTACTTGTATCTCCGGTATGTGCACTAATGCCGAGAAAACCCAGATCTGGGGCCGCACGCAGGCTGCGGCCTCCGCGTTGAGCGGCCGTCACCCGGCGGTTAAAGGCGAAGGTGAGGTTCTTGGGGCGGTCATGGGCCTCCCTCGGCGGCGGCAGGCTGAAGCCGAGAAGGCTCGCCTTGACAAGGTGCGGGCCAAAGGCGTTCGCATCGGCATGCTCCCTGTCAGACAAAGCTTCAGGTTTCAGGTTGCCCGCGCTATGCTTCCTCCTTGCGCGGCTTGGGGCGCTCTTGTCACCGGTCGCTCTCCTACCGTTGGTGAGTCCAACCACTATTGGACTTCTTGGCGTGCGGCCATCAAAGGCAGGTTGAACGCTTCCGGGCGCACGAGCCGTCAGCTCGAGTGCGCCGTGGCGTGGAGTCACTTTGCTGACCTCAGGTGCTTCGCTGTCGGTCGTTTCCTGGCCACTCTTCCCGCTTTCGCTCGGCGCGGCAGCTTCCGGTTCCCAGTCCTCAGGCTCCTCAGCCGGCCTTGTTGAGTCAGGTTTCGTCCCTCCTTCGCCCTTGGGGCTGGTCCCCTCACGGCTGGGGCCTCTGGCAAGGCCCGCGGGGCTCTCTTGATGTCAGGTGCTCGGTACTGCAGCAGGCTAAGTCCTTGCACGAGGTGCGTCAATCTTGGCGCCAGCGCTCGCTTGGTTCGTGGCTGGTCTCTGCCCGCAGAGATTCCCAGGCTGCTCAGGCGGTGGGCTTGCAGTACTCGGATGTCTTGTGTGACAGACTCCGGCGGATCGCCGAAGATTTGGACGGTGATGCTTTGGCCTGCTTGGTTGGCGGCATGCATACGGATGCTTCCCGTAAGGGTGCCGGAGCCCGCCCGGGCTTTGCTGGGATTGCAATCGGCATGTCGTGCGTTGCATTAACCACGTCTTGTGGGTTTGCCCTGGGCATGCCGATCTACGTAAGGTTCCTCGTCCGCTGGGCGAGCTAGCTGCTCGGCTTGGTTGGGACGGCTCGCTGGCCACCGATGCTCAGCAAATCAAGGTCGTGAAAGAGCGCTTGCTTGTTATGGGCTCGATCCGACGCAGAGAGTGGCAAAACAGAGGTAGGAGAGACGGCTGGCGCAAAGCGCCTGTCGCCGTAGGGGTTTCTTAGTCGGCCTGCGGGTCTTTTGGGTTTAGGTCCTTCCCCCCCCCTGCCTTTCCCTTTGCTGCTAACCCGTGTCAGGTTGCAGCAGGCCAAGCGCCTAAAAAAAACATACGAGCATCATGCTTTTCCCAACAAGAACAAAAAAAACATGCGCAGCAGGCACAGTGGAACCTTTATTCTTCCCTCCTGTAGCGTACCCAACATCTCCCCCCCACATCCCCAGCATCCCCACTCTCCGGCCCCGCCTGTTGTAGTCCTCTGCAGTAGAACATGGTCTTGACCGCAATGATGAGATCTTCATGGAAGGATCCTTCCACGGGCGGGATGGGGAAGGGGGGAGGCTTCAATGCTGCATAACGCTTGCTTGCTTTATCGCCACCCGCCCATGCTCTGTGGAAGCTGAGAGATGATTCATGCGAGCGACATCCCTGAGTGCCTGGAGAGAATGCTGAATCGGGCAGAGGAAACACGCGCCTACTGCAAGATGTGCTCATGAGACACAAAACCATATGTTTCGAAATGCTTCGTGACACATACATGCTTGTGCATCTGAGGGTCTGTTTTCCACTGGCATCGGTTGGCATGGCTGCAGCGTCCCAGCCCTAAACCCTAGACAATGAAGGTGATGGTTGCGTCTTGTGCTGTTTGCATCTCCAGCCCTATCTACTCGGCGATTGCAGTGTGCTGCAAGGGCTCTTGATGCACGCCAGAAGCAGTCTCTGAGAAGCCCCCTTGGGTGGCTTCGTGTTGCCTTCGTGTGCTGGTACACCGGGAATGCGACTAGGCAATCAACCCCACAACTTCGTTTATGATCTACTACTCTTAATTATCCACTCTCCAGCTCACTCGTTCCCGATTATTTTGTGTCCCCTGTCCCCAACTACGGAGTGACTGCGGCAGCACCCGCTACAGTGCTACAGGACAGCTGGCCAGCTTTTCAGCAGATTGAGCATCAGTCTTTCTGAGTCGGCAATAAATCACAAACCAGCCCGACTCAGAAGGCTGCGAAAGGGGCCTTCACCTGGAACGAGTAGAAGGGCGCTTGGCCACGTAAGAATATGTAGGACACTGTAGGGTGCATCCTGTGGGCAGATGCTTCAAGGCAAGCCATCAAATTGCCGCCTTGTTGGCGCTTCCGCATCTTCGCCGAGCCTCGCTTGCGCACTGAACTCTTCGCTCGTTCGTCTTCATGACTGTCAACTTTTGTCTTGGGCTAAGTCTCGGAGTCTAGGGCTAATGGACACAAGCTTGCAGCCCGGCAATGAAGTCTCTTGTCAACATGCAAACCTCGCGCCTGATCCGGAGATGACGTCTGCTGGACTGCATCCAAGCCGCCGGCCAGGTCAGATTTCGAATATCGGTGTCAATGAGAATGACGAGGAAGGCGCGGTTGGTACGACGGGCTCGGTGCATAGATGAATGCCAGGATAGGCTGTCGGTGAAGCCAACGACTGTAGCCTTTCGCATGTCTTGCGGACAGAACTTTGGAAGGCTGCTTGGGACAACGACATCTGGGTACAGGCCTGCCCATCAAGGCCCCTTTGGGGCTTTACAGAGCGTGGCGAAACCAAACACACGACACCCTTTGGGTGGCTGTTGACTTGCACTGCAGAATTCGAAATAGTAGGTGTTCGCTGTATGTGGTACATCAGCTCGCCCCGGGGTGGATGTGACAGCTGGCGTCCCAAAGCCGCTGCTGTGCTTTCTGTGTCCACCCAAGGACGATCTGAGCGAAGACTCGAGGCCTGCCATGCCTGCCTCATAAGCTTCAGCCGGTCATGAAAAGTCCGGAAGTCCCAAAGTGCAACTTCTGTTGGAGACTTCCCGGCCTTCAACACGCGAATGTACAAATCGGGCGTGCCTTGCGTGCTAGTCTCGTGAAGCGGCACAGGAGCGAGAGTGAGGAGCTCGTACGTGAAAGCAAGCTGTGGTGAAAAGGCTTTGGACAGTGCCACCGCCTCTTGTATCAGGCTCCGCGCAGATAGTGTGCGCTTCAGAAAGTCCTCCGGCGAGAAAACGTCCTTTGATTCAACCGGCAGGCAAGAGCTCGCGGTCAGGATGCCTGCCGATGCAAGTGCACGCCCCCTTGCAAACATTTCAAAACAATGGCACTTACAAGTCAGGCCTCCAATGGGATCCTCGGTGGTCCCTGCACTGTTGGCAATCAGAAGAATCCAGAAACTCTGCCGGCGAACAACCAACGCAGCAATAGTACGTATTGGATGCATGCGTGAGGGTTTGGTATCG
>CAJNDV010031608.1:17304-66848 GCA_905221635.1 Symbiodinium sp. CCMP2456
TTGCGTTTATGCGGAGCAGTTGAAAGCGTCCTGCATCATGACCTGCAAAACAGTGTCATGTGCTAAGAGAAAAGGATTGTGGAAGACAGCCTGCAAAACAGTGCTGTTCCATGACACAAGTGTACATGTCTCAAGCTCATATAGCGATACCTCATAATTGTGAGAGGCATCGAGGTCTGTTCGCAACGCACATAGAGCTGTACAGGGACAAAGAATTCTCTTCCGTCCAGTAAATTACAAAGACCATCCAGCACAAACGCTTCCAGCCGACGAGACAATGCAAGAGAACATCAACAATGGATGTCAACCCGCATGTCGAGGGGACGCCATCCTGTTAGCCTGCTGCATTGCGGAATGAATCGCTAGGGACTCCATTCTAGATCTGCCTTTTTCTTTACCAGGCACCTGATAGTCAAAGGGCATATCTGTATACGAGACGGACGGTTGGGCACATGCGCGGTTGCGGGTACAATAAACAGACATACACAACTGTTCTAATTTATGTGTGCCTGCAAACGCCGTAGCACGCTGGCACTACCAAAGTTGTACGGAGCTCAGTGTACAGCTTACCATGCTGACACATATCGGGACAGGACACGACTGAGCACGAACGAACATGTGCGCGGCAGCAATAGCAGTGCAGCCCTAGTGGTAGTACTAGTAGTGGTGGTAGCGGTAATAGTGGTAGTAGCAGTAGTAGTAGTAGTAGTAGTAGTAGTAGTAGTAGCAGTAGTAGTAGTACTCGTAGTAGTAACAATTAACAGTAGTAGTAGTAGTAGTAGTAGTAGTAGTAGTCGTAGTCGTAGTCGTAGTTGAAGAGCGGTGGCCTCATGCCCTTCAGATGAAGTCTGCATAGCTTTTCGACGCCTTCGAAGTATCGTTCCAACTTTATTGAGTGATCCCCGAAGGAATCCCACTGACCATGCCAAGGCGCACAACCCTTGCTATTTTCTAGCACAGCAACTAGGTACAGCATGACCTAAGTCGAAAGCTGCTCTCCTCCACTGACGTGGCTTAAAGCCACTTATGCATGAGCACCCCTGTACAGACGGAAGGGGCCTCAGGCTTTTGCACCCCTCTTTGTCGTACAGGCAGTACTGGCACATAGGCTTTCTCAAAGCCCTCGAAGCGCTTCGTAAACCGCGGCAGTCAGGCCTCAAATAATCCGATCTCCACTCGGACTCACATACATGTCGGCCTCCCACGGCTGCACGATGTAGCGACTCTTTGAGTCCACAGCTGGCTCTGAAGGGGCATCAGGAATCGGCTCTGTCTACACGACACGGCCCCACCCCTCAGGCTGAAACCTTTCGGGGCTATGCGCTGAAGATCTTGAACTCGCAGTAGGGGTAGTCGGCTGCTTGGTAAGCCCATCAGCAAGCTGACCAACACCCGGTCGATGCAACAGCTGGTACTCGCCCGACTCGACAAGCTCCACAAGCCAGTGTTCACGTAGACGAAGATGCCTCGTTCTCCAGCTCCCACCAGAATTAGCTACCGCTATAGCGGCGGTGGCATCAACCCTCAGCTCGCAGGCGTGCGGCACGATGCCCATGTCCAACAAGGTGGCCCTGACGGACCTCCTCAACTGAGCTCCTTCGCTCAGGGCTATCAGCTCGGCCTCGGCGCTGCTCAATGCCGTGAGCCCTTGATTCGCGGCTCGCCAACATACTGGAAGGCCTCTCCATATCACCAAAGCCCCGGAGCCCCGGAGTTGGACTTTGAGCCTGCCGGAGAATGCGATGCATCACTGTACATCACGAGGTTGTCTGCGGTTGAGCACGATGCCGGCGTCCCTGGTGCCATTGTAGTAGGACAAGATCTTCTTCGCAATCTCAATTGAACGGTCCGGCCATCTGCTGTGAGTCTCGCCATCATCATTGCTGCGTTAGCGGCATCAGGACGTGACCTCCAAGAATCTCGCCGCACCTTTGCTGGGCCTCCTTGGTCAGCGCGGGCGAGCAGTCCGGGTTCTCGGGTCGCCCACTCCTTGAGGAATGGCACCTTGCTGTAGGTGGTCACCTGGCGTTTTCGCAGGAGCTCGTCGATGTAGCCATGTTGCATTATCCGCATACGTCCATCATCATCCAACGAAAGCTCCAACCCAAGAAACCCAAGGAACCGCACAACAGCATCCTTCAAAACCACCTCCCTTCCACTCGTCTCCCATGTCGCCTGCAGCCAGTCGTAGAAGCCGTGAACGACTCAGGGGGTCCCAGCGCCAAGGTGTCGTCGACGTAGAACAAGACATATCCAACCACCTTGTCGTCACCGTTCTCGCTCACCTCAACCAACTTGTGCAGGTTCTGTCCGTGACGCAGGGGACGATCTTCATCTCACCGCCGTTGGGCGACTTCCACTTCGCCTTCCTCGCCGTGGCATCGCGGTGTTCTGTCCACCATTTTGGACTCCTTTGAAATCCGTAGACCGCCGCTGTTGCCTGCCAGAGCTCACCTTGCTCCGCCAGTCCAGCGCGAACCACTGCTCTCGGCACCTCCGTGGCATGCCTCCGGCCGTTCGGAAGCTCCGGGATTGGAGCTCTCAGGTAAGGCAGTCTTGATGTCGTCGGGAACTGCAATCCATCCGTCATTCGAACTGACTTCTCCAAGACAAAGTCTCACCAGATCAATGGTGGCTCCTGCTGAATAAACGGTAAGTTCCAGGCGTGGCTTCAGGCTACACCGTGAACACCAGCTTGCTGGGGACAATCATCACTTGTGGGAAGAACTTCACGAGGATTCACAGTATGGGTGACCTTCAGAGGGTTCTCAAGGCTCACTCCATTCAAGAGCTTCTCGATGTCGGAGGTTTACAGAGTCTCGGGCGTTGCCTTCATCATGCGGGCCTCCCCCTCCTCAGCGAGCTCATCCTCGCTGACCTCAATAAACCACATCAACGGGTCCTGCTCTTGAATATGCATCATCGCCATCCGAGGAACACCGCCGCGTAGATCAAGGTCTGGTACTCTCGGTCCATCACCTCGCTCTTGTTGATCAGCTGGCGGAAGAGGTCGAACGATGACTCTTCGGTGCACCCACCGTCCGGGTCGTAGTCTGGTACCCGGCTTGATCTCACTGCCAACAGACGTCCAACTTGAAGCTCCTCGCCGTCATCATTCACCAAGTAGATCCTTGGGTTCTCCACCCAATCCCGCTCCAAGTCTGCAACAATCACCGCCGGGAGCACAGAGTTCAAATCTCCATCTTGAGGTCGGACTTGCCGCCATCTAGTCGCCATATCTGGAATGTCAATGTAGTGGTCGATATGCAATCGTGGTGCTCCATTTTCCTCACTCATCCGGATGTGCATGAGGGTCTCGACCGGCTCAAGCTCCAATTCCATGTCTGCTGAAGGCTGTTCTTCTTCTCCGGAACCTATCAGCTTCCTCAGCCTTGGCGTTTGTTGAGGAACCACATTCGTCGGCAAAGGAAATCCCAAGTTCAGCGCGAGATCCTCGTCGGCCTCCCTGATAAAGGTGTACACCGCCAACACCAACCTTGTTCCGGCCCAGCATGCCACTGACGAGAGTCGAAAGAAACCACTTGGCCCGTCCCCTCCTCAGAGAAAAGCTGCTTCACACATCCCTTTCTTCCATCAAACACAACAACTTCATCATCCTTACCCTTCTCGTTGGAGGCCTGCTGTGCCCATAGTCCACCTCTTTGAAGTCTGTGATAGGAATCAGGCGGGAGAGCTTGTCTCGAGCATTGTGGGGGTCCCGGGGTCTCTTCACACTGAAGCTCTGGTGGAGCGAAAAAGTAGACCAGGTCTCATTGACGCCCAGTCTGTCCCGCATGAACTGATTCACCAGTCTGGTAGCGTAGGGAAGCTCTTTTGACGAGTTCCTGATTCCCAAAACAGCACCATGACGATAAGCCTCAGATGCCCATGCCTTTGAGGGAGACCATCGCCATTGAGTTCATCAAACTCCCTTGAAATCCTCTGGTCCGGCAGCAAGCTAAAAAGCCTTTCAATGACCGACTGACTCGTCGACCTCACCCTCATCATAGAGAAACTCCTTGGCGTAGTCACGGCGTAGTCCTCAGGGTCCAAGATCTCCTGTTGATCGCTCGCTCGGTAGGTTGTCATCACTACGGTCCAACACCGCCACACGACTCGCGGCTCCTTCCTCGTGGTCCTCGCGGTCCAAGATCTCCTTTTGATCGCCTGGTAGGTCGTCATCACAATCGCCATACTTGAAGGCGTAGTCCAGAGCCGCAACACGAGGAGCTGACTTCCCATGAACGCTTCTTCTTGACGAAGGTGAGGACTTCTCATCTCCAACCACAGGCTCGCGTAGTTTGCCTTCACCGTCTTCATCAAGGTTCCCCGTGTCCGCAAGCTTCGCCTTGTCCTTCACATTCTGGTATGCGTGAAGATCCCATCCACATAGACCAAATGACCGTCTGCAAGTTGATCCGAGAGGCCAAGATAGACGCCCTCAGCGGGCAAGGAAGCAGCGGCCTTGGCCGCCACCGGCCAAAAGGTCGTGTCCAAAGTAGACGAAGAAACGATTTTCCTGGTAGACATGCACACCCAGCTGCGCCATTCTCCTGGGGAATGCCAGGGGTGCTCGTTGAAGTTCGCCTGACCATCAGTTGAGCCGCCCGGTCGCTGTGGAACCTCAGCACTGGAATGTTGACGCTTTGGAGGTACAACACAATCGCTTGGATCACCGAGGCAATCGTTGGCCGTTTGTCGTTGAGGAGAGGTTCTGGGAAGAGAAGGTATAGGTGGACTCGGGGGCCTTCACGTCCATAGGGATTGCACCAACTCCAACACCAGTGTCCTCGTCCTCCTTCGCCTCATCGAGCAGATCATCTTCCATCATCGACGGCACGTAGTCCTCAGCATCGCTCGGTGGCTCACAATCCAGACCTCCATTCACATCTCCCTGCAGCCCAGCGCCATGGACGGGGACGGGTGGGTGGGGAGCCGAGCGTTCGCGGGAGGACGCCGTGGACGGGGACGGGGAGCTCTGGGTGCTCGTGGACGGCGAAAAAGTCAGAAATTATTGCTCTCCCTCATGCCTAAAGAACGGTTTGGTTTTTGGGTTCCCGGCTTGACCTTGCTTAATGATGCTTACCTGCTAACTGCTGGACGCTCGGCTCGGGTTGGCAATGAACGCGCATGCTTTGCCCTATCGGGGCCGTGCTTGCTTTCATATGTTCATATGTTCATCGGGCCGCAATGGTGGTGCTGTCACTGCCGGGCTAAGCCTGCCGGAAGCCAGGCGGACTCCGTCGCGATCGAGGGAGAGAGAGAGAGAGAGAGCAGCAGCAGTAGCAGTTCAGTGGCAGTAGCAGTAGCAGTAGCAGTAGCAGTGGCAGTAGCAGTAGCAGTAGAAGTCGCAGTCGCAGTCGCAGTCGCAGTCGCAGTCGCAGTAGCAGTAGTACTAGTAGTAGTAGTAGTAGTAGTAGTAGTAGTAGTAGTAGTAGAAGGCAGCGACCTGGTCGTTTGCCCACCCCTTGTTTCCTCCTTTGCCCCTTCGCTCGCCGAGGTCCCGACTTCTTCGCAGCTTTGGGTTCAGTTGCATGTATGTGCATACATATGTATGTGTGTATGTATGCATGTATGTATGTTTGTCTGTCTGTCTGTATGCCTGAAAGCACAGATGCACATATTGCCACAGCGCATCCATGTTGATAGCGTCCACCCACCCAGACCTCATGCGTTCTGCCAGAGCATCCATGTCCTAACCTTGATAACGTCCACCCATACCCCATCCGTTCTGCCAGAGCATCCATGTCCCAACCATGATAACGTCCGCAAACTCCACCCGGTCCCACAGAGCATCCATATCCCAACCATGATAACGTTCCCACAAACTTCATCTGGTCCCACAGAGCATCCATATCCCAACCATGATAACGTTCCCACAAACTCCATCCGGTCCCACAGAGCATCCATATCCCAACCATGATAACGTTCCCGCAAGCTCCATCCGGTCCCACAGAGCATCCATGTCCCAACCATGATAACGTTCCCACAAACTCCATCCGGCCCCAGAGAGCATCCATATCCCAACCATGATAGCGTTCCCACAAACTCCATCCGGTCCCACAGAGCATGCATATCACAACCATGATAGCGTTCCCGCAAACTCCATCCAGTCCCACAGAGCATCCATATCCCAACCATGATAACGTTCCGACAAACCCCATCCGGTCCCACAGAGCATCCATGTCCTAACCATGATAACGTTTCCACAAACTCCATCCGGTCCCACAGAGTATTCATATCCCAACCATGATAACGTTCCCACAAACTCCATCCGGTCCCACAGAGCATCGATGTCCCAACCATGATAACGTCCACCCAGACCCCATCCGTTCAGCCAGAGCATCCATGTCCCAACCTTGATAATGTCCACCCAGACTTCCATGTCCCAACCATGATAACGTCCACCCAGACCCCATCCGTTCTGCCAGAGCGTCCATGTCCCAACCATGATAACGTCCACCCATACCCCACCCGTTCTGCCAGAGCAATGGAAGCGAAGCAAGCACTGCGTTTCCAGTCTCCTTTCGAGTATTCCCAATAAGTTGCAAAACCACAAACCCCGCAACGAAATTGGAAGCCAGTGCCAAGCGCTTTCTTGAACGACTGCGGCAGGGCCGAGCACTTCCTCTAAGAGCACATCGTTCGTCATGTCCTACCTCAGAAGTGGCCTCGAAAAGATCCCGACCAAACCCTGCGTCTCACCAGCGCAGGAACCGGGCCACAAAAGCTCTTCCTCCAGAACCCTGCGCTTCCACAAGCGTAGTTGGCAGGGGGGGGTTGGTAGGAGGAGGAGTAGCAGCAGCAGGAGAGGAGGAGGAAAGCGAGAAGGAGCAGGAGCAGCAGTAGTAGTAGTAGTAGTAGTAGTAATAGTAGTAGTAGTGGCAGCAGTAGTAGACTAGTAACAAGTTCATTGCTATTACTAGCAGTAGTGGTCGTCGTCGTCGTTGTGTTAGCAACTAGCTAGTAGGTAGTTCGTGTTTGTTGCTCAAGTGAGCTTGTCGTCAGTAGTCAGTACCTACTATAGTTGGCAGCCGTAGTCACTCGTCAATGGTTAGTGCTAGTAGTAGCTTTGGTCGTCGTAGTAACCTTAGCAGTCGTAGTAGTAGTAGTAGTAGTAGTAGCAGTAGTAGTAGTAGTGCAGTAGTAGTGGTAGTAGTAGCAGCAGCTTAGTAGCAGAAGCCGTGTTATCAGCAATGTCACAGTCGTATCACTGCTAGCCGGGGGCCAATTGATGCGAAGCACGCGAGCACAGGTTTGGTGCGTACTATCTGCGGCCTCCCCTTCCCACGCCAAATAGCAGTGCTTGGACTGCTGGATCAGGTTGGAGAAAAACAACGAACCTGGACCACCCACCGTTCTCTGCTGCCTTATACTCAAGCACTCATTTTTGTCGGGCGGGACCGGCCTGAATGTCTGGTTCAAGACGACCAAGTCCTGATGCAATAGCTCCTTGGCTTCTGCTGGTGACAGTCGGGCGCCGTTCACCTGACCGACAGCTACACCGGAGCTCCGCACAGAAAGAATTGTGACTATTAAGTATTCCAGAAAGCGTACCCGCTCAGTCTCTGATTATCAGACGAGCCGATCTTACATGTGCTTCCCACATCCAGCCTCAATGGAAGCGCACGGAGGTGGAATGCCCCGCGTTTGCATGATGAAAAGACGACCCGACTCCTGCATATGGCATGTCACGCAGCTCAGTGTTGTTCTGAATCTCGTCGGTCCATCTTGAAGGGCCCAGCATCAGGATGATAGGGATGCTCTGGGATCTTTAGGACTTCAGGATCTTCTCTGGAAGATACGAATAATATTCGGCTTTTCAAGCTGGTTTCGGAGCTGGCCCGAAACGCCCGATCAGCAAGCACGCCCTCATGAAACAAAATCGGCTTTGATCTTGAGTATGTTGAGTTTAAGATATCAGATCTCAAAGTGGGCTACACGCCGCGGTGAACCCAACCCGACACGATTTCGATGTCCCCCGTTCCACAAGGAAGAAACACACAAAAGGACGGCGCACATCCTGCCATGCGGAAAAAGTCTCGGAGCCTTGGCTGCTCAAGTTCGTCAATGCTGAGCAGGTCGAGGAAAGCAGTGTACATGAGGCTTACGACGGTAGTACGGGGGGTGCCCACGTGAGCAACAGTGTTATTGTGAGCCCTTTGTACAATGACCAACATGCGGCCACCCCTGATCAATGCATCAGCGCCACATGAAGTCATTGTCTTCGGCAGCCGAAAATCGCAGTGAGGAGAACCTAATTTTCAGTACATGTACGCTGATTCTACTGCATGACCAGCACCAGACTAGGTCGAGCTTTGCAAGCAAGCAGCACCCCAGCATGTACTGCCGTCCTCAGCCGGGCCAGCAGATTGTCAACTGAACGCTGAGTGAAAGCACCCTCTGACCATGCAGCGCCTTCGTCTGCGACATGGAAGATGAGACGACCGCTGAAGCCCGGGTCTTTGGAGTACAGAACCAAGCCTCTGTGTCAAGCGGACGTATGCTCTTTTGCATCCCTTTGTGTCAACTCCTGAGACAAGCTGACAAGAATTCATCCTGCGTCGTGCGCCGAAAGGCCTAGAGACCCCGACCTCCTCGGACAAGGTTCTGCCCTTCACAGGTTCAGAACTCAACGAGCTGCCAGCACTGTAGCTTCAACAAATATTGCCGATCAGCACTGCAAAAAACCCGTCTCTCACCCTTCTGACATCACCGGGCTTTTGCCTTCCACGTATATAGATACTTTGTCAGACTTTCTGTGGCAAACTCAGACCGCAGTTCTTAAGCGCATGTTCCCGCTTGAACTGGTCCTTTTAAGCTTTTCACGGATGACCTCATGAAGACCTGACATGACCTGACGCTCCGTCTTAAGCCCTGCAAAAGCCTATTCGAGAGGCCGAGACACTTGGTGTTCGTAGCCACCTTGCATCTGACACAAAGGCAGGCGCCGACTTTTGAGATTTCTAAGCACGCTCTCAATGTGCAGGTGAGCCGCGCAGACAGAGAACCTCAGCGTCCAGTGATGGATGCACGCTCCACTCAGCTATTGCCACTGTTGCAGCCCCTACGTGTCGCTGCCTCAAACGTTTCCTGCCGGCTGCCAGTCAAGGCTTGTCAGCCGTGGTCGGATGAACAGCGGTTTGGTTTGGTCATTTCTAGGGCAGCTTCCTTTCCTTGCCTGCGACGACGCCGAGCTCAGTTGCAGCATTACACAACGAACTTTAGAACCAAGGAGCCATCTCCAAGTGTCCAGTTCGGCCATGTGCCATCTGCAGGCGGGGCTGCCGCAGGGCAGGCACTGGAGACGTTGGCACCACACGCATGAGCGGTGTCCGATGAGGCAAGCCTCTTCTGCTTTCCGGCCACATTATTCGCCACTTTGACTTGGGCGTCTCCATTGGCTTGCTGCAGGGACGCCTGCTGGTCGCCAGCGTGGGATGATTCCTCTCGAAGCTCGTTTTTGACAGTGGCTTTTGCGAATTTCCATCTGGATATGGCAAGATTTTGCAATGCATCGTCTTTCTGTCTTCGAAGCATATCAGCATTCTTCTGTGCTTCTTCCCATCTGGCCTTGTAGCTTTCCATCATGTTGCGAACAAGGCCGGCTTGCGAATGCAAATCTTGTCCGTTTCGTTCTGTGCCTTTGCTGAGTTGTTCCTTTAAGCTTTGCAACTCATCACTCAAGCTTTGGATAAGAGAGTCTTTGTCCATCTTTGCAGCACGCCTTGCAGCAACCTTGATGCTCTTGACCGTACTTGCAAAGTTCAGCGTTACCAAGCTCTCGTCCAAATTGACTACTGCGGGGCTCACCGTTGCCAGCAAGCAAGTCTTGGAGTTGCCAGTTAAAGCATTGATGAGTAGCAGCGTCAGCTTGGAATTCCGGAATCTGGCACGGCTAGATCCCTCGAGCGCACCTGAGCTACCCGAGCTGCTCCGCTTTCGTGCCTGCCGGCCAAGCGCCTGAATACACTGAGCAAGCCACATCAGGCTTCGGTTGATGAATGTAAGTTCTACGAAATTTTCGCCGGTGACCTTCGTGGTCTTCTCGTTCTCTCTCCCAGCCAGGTCCACACAGAACAGCTCCGAAGATACAACTGTGTGATCCTCCTCATGCTTCTCCATGAGTAGTCGAAAGATCACATGCCCACGAGAACTCTTGGGATTTCTGGCCGTGGAGGCAACGCTTGCCCTAGACATGCCAGTGTCCAGCACCTTCTGAAGTTGCTCCATACTATCAATCTGCACATCCATAGCCCCATCAACATACACGCCTACTCGCGGGTGCACGTGAATCTCCGGAGCTTTTGCCGAGTCTTTGTCACTCAGCAGGTCGCGCAGCTTCTCGTTGTACACTTCCAGAATCTGAGCCCGGCAGTGCACCTGTGGTGTTTTCTGAATGCTTCACAGGGGGATCTCAGGTTTTGAGCAAGATACAGGTAGGCAGTACGTAAAGCGATAATTTTTTTTTGCGGGAGTATGAGGCGTAAACGGGTCAGGTCGAGGAACCCGTGCCTGACCGCTAGGCAGCGACTCCATTTGGCTCAGCAAGTCTTGCAAGAGCCGTGGCAGCAATCCTTGCTCAGCCTCGCTTTTCTTGCCCATGCAAGAGAAGGTCTTCCCACTGCCAGTTTGTCCATAGCAGAATAAGCACGCGTGATATCCAGAAATGGAATGCTGCACAATTCTGCGGCCAATCATGTCGTAGCATTTCTCTTGGGATACATAGTTCGGCTTGGAGGCATCTGTGCTGTCCATGACGCAGTCGAAGGCAAAGTCCGTCTTCTTCCTGTCCGGAGCACGGACTGAGATGACATTTCTGGAGGCTGTAAAGCAGTGCTGCCTTGCTTCGTAGCCAAGAAACGGCCGTAGCCTGACACCGACAAAGACGGTCTCATCGTTGTTAGTCTTTTCCATGTTCAATGTATAGGTTGGTAGGCAGCCTGACTCAATCGGAGTCTAGGCTCAAACCATGTCGTAGTTGGGCGGATGTTGGCAAGCTATGACATGACATCGTGATAAGCTGGTACGAATAAGACAATTGATATCATGCAGCACATGTGGTGGCAATTGGCACGGAGTCTTCGCTTGAGCAAGGAACGCAGCAGTGCATCATCATTGCTTCATGCCAGCATGTGTCTTGCAGGTGGTGTGTCACGTGGAAGGCGGCTTGACTCTGCAAGCCTGGCCAAGGCCAACTCCTACTGACATCCGTATTCCTTAAATCATGAACAGGCACTTCACTGCCAAGCTAAGCTTCAGGTCGGGAGGAAAGGATGCAAGCAGTATGCGTCCTCTTCTAACAAGGAGTGATGCCGAACAGCTAACACGAGGGCTTGCTACTTTTTGAAGCGTGGCTCAAGATGTGGGTTGCCCCTGTCCGTGGCACCGCTGTACCATGGAAGCAATGGCAGCACCGCCTGAGACAGACTCCAAGCCACAGTCGCTTACGTCCACGTGTTGGAGACTGATGGGAAGCTGGCACAGAAGGGCTTGCAAACCCTGTGGCCCAATGTCCGTGTTACCGCTGAGGTCTAATCTCTCTAGGCGCGAGGATCCCGATGGAAATAGCGTTTGTAAATGCATGTCCTGCATCGACAAGCCGCAGGAAGCCAAGCTCAAAGAACGGACGTTTGTGTTTAGAAGGATCTGCTCCACAAGCAGGCGAAGTCCGATTTCTTCCAGTTGTGGGTTCCCGGAAACTGACAGCGTGCGAAGAGCAGGCGACATCTGCACAATCCGCAAGACAGCTGCGGCTCCAGTTCTCTTCGCAAGAGAGCAGCAACCTAGATCCAAAGCTTCCATCACATTGCAAGATAAGGCACTAGCAAAGCTGTGCACCCCATCGTTTTGCAGCCGAAAGTTCTTCCGAACAAGCAGACTGGAAATTCCCGGCATCCTCTCGACCAGCTGCGCAAGAGCAGTGCCAGAATCGGAGCCTGCAAGCCCGCACTCTCCCAAGTTCAATAGCCTTACGCTGCAGCACCTGGGACAAGACTTGACGAAGGCTCCAAAGACATGTGTGCCAAATGTGGGGTTGCCGTACAGACTGAGATTCTCTAAGGAGTGCATCGCACCGAGCAGCCGAGCCAAGGCAATGCCGTCATCACAAGTCGTTAAGCTGCCGTGTTCAAGTTTCAGAGATCGTAGGTGACTACTTTTGCAAAGCTCGACAATGAGTGCCTCTCCCGAGTTTAAGCTCTCTTGTTGCGGAGATGCGTAGGCACCCGCGAGTTGGAGATGTAAATCATGCCAAATGGCAAGGCCTTCATCATCCGAGCGCACTGCGCGCAAACGAGGTGCAGTATTCAGCGATGACAGACTGTCAAAAGCGTGCTCCTCACCTACGTCTACCACTTCCATGTTCGGGCATTTGGCCAGCAAAGCATCGAAGTGGTGAGGCTCCAGGCCCCCAGGCAAGCTGCAATGTTGCAGGTCTATCTTGGCAAGTATCCTGTCGGGAGTTGAATCCAAGTGCTCTCCAAAAGCAAGAAGCCCCTGAACACCAAAGCCGCCGTTGTTGGCTAAATCCAGCATGATCAAGTGCGGCATACTCGCCAGCATCTGGGCGATAGCCGTGCCACCTGCAGCCCCCTCTATCCCCGTATCTCCAAGGTTGACAACCTGAAGACAGCACATCGTCTTGTCCAGCGCTCGTAGCGTCTGAGCGAAGGCCAACACGCCGTCGGATCCCAAGTTGTTATTGCTGTGTATGTCGAGCTTCTTGAGATTCGGCAACATCGCCAGAAAGTGTGCCAACTGACGTCCTGATGTGGATCCATCAATGCCGCAGTCTGGCATCGCCAGATGTTGTAACGAATAGCAGGTGGGTATACCTGCTGCAATCGAAGACACAGAAATGCTAGAAGACAACAAGCTCACTGATCCAAAGCCGTTGTTGCCGCTGATATCCAGAAACTCCAGGCTTGGACAAGCTTGTAAAAGTCGAGCGACGACCGTGCCACCCTCCTCACCACAGAGGCCAGTTCTCGCCAACGACACAGCTCTGAGCTGATGTGCACGGCTTGGCAGCCCTTTGACCAATGCATCCACTCCCGAGGGCAGCAGCAAATTGTCACTTAAGTCCACATGCAGGGAAGCCCTCAGCAAGACGAGTTGCAGCTCGTCACAGCCCGGAGCGACATCACGCCACAAGCCCTGACGGCCCAATATGCGATTACCAAGAAGCAGTTCAGGACAACCACCTGGAACTGCACCACGTGCATGCAGCAAATGCAGGACATCATCGACGCTCGTAGTGCCTGTTAAGGACAGCAGGTGGTAGCTTCCATCCATACAATGAACACGACAGTGAGTCGCTGGTTCCTTGGCATCTGAATACCGTGTGATCTGCCCAGGCATAACATGCACACCATTGCACAAACATAGGCCTATTGAACAAACACGTGCAATCAGTGAAATCAGAGTCCAGGCATTTTGCCTGAGCATGCAGCATAGCATCGTTCATGTCATTCATGTCGTCAGGCGCTGGAGATGGTCTGCAAATTACAGCATTCTCAAGCTGTTGTTGCGAAGGCCTGGCCGCAGCATGATTCGGCTCATCGCAGAGAACTTGGAAATCTCTTTCGAGAGCTGCGAAGCCTTTCTCCCGTAAGGTCATCCCAGTGGTCACGCATGAGCTTCTGCGGTTTCCATCAGGCTGGCCTCGAAGCTGGCTGCTCTGATTTCCCATTTCTGACGATCCAGCCGCCGATCTCAAAGCTGGCTTTCGTCCCGCATGAAGGTGTTGGCTTTGCGATCTACAATTACTCAGATAGTCTTGAAGCGAAAGTACTACAGGAAGGCGCAACAAGACGCTCTCCGATGGCTGTGTGACGGTGGCTGCGTGTGCTTGCGGCATCTTGGGGTCATGTTTTCAACAACCACCCCCAACAACTAATGTCCTGGGGGAGTCCCCCACCACCCCCTTTAAGTACATTATTCGTTGCTGTTCATTGCTCGGTCGGGGTCCATGACCGAAGACCCCCAAGTACACTATCTCAGCTGGAGTGTCCCACGGAAAACAACTGTACTGGGATTCCTGCTGGGCCCATCGGAACAGGGGAAATTGTATTTCGAACCCTCCAGACATCCATGTAACTCCCCCTGAGACGATGGGGCTCAAAGCTCAGGGGCCAAACGTGCAAGGACCAGTTCAACGCCAACCACGGGGTTCGCAGCTCGGCATCGTGTCCGCAAGCTACCGGAAACAGAAAGAGCGACCGTGCCCAACAAAATCCGCTCCGCTGGATCCGCTCTGTCAGCTGGCGTGATATGCCGCCGGAGTCTGTGGACGGTTATAGAACTGTTGGCGCCGCCCTGGAATGTTGTTGTACACTTTTGCAGGGTCGATAATGTGAAACAGGAACCGGTTCATCCCGTCGGAAACTTCATGGGCTGGATCCGGACTTTGGCCCGGGCTCGCTGCATGGCAGTTGCGTCTTCTCCGGCTGTCGCGCTTGTTCCTTTCCATTGCCACGGATCATCACGGCCTGCGTTCGTCGTCAACGACAACTTGGACGAACATTCCTCAAGAAGACTACAGTCAAGCGTCATGTCCAACAATGCCTGAGTTGTACTAGCCAGTACCACCATGTCTTACAAATCAACGGACGTCCTGGCGTCCTGATTGCTGGGCTCGTGGCTTGCATTCCTCTTGTCTGTCCAAATGGAGCAAGTTGCATCGAACAAAAGTACTGTGGACACTAAGAAGCAGCTTCAGGGAAACTGCTTTGAAAGCATGTCCTCAGCAAAAAACCCTGAAAAAAAGGCATGCATGACAACAAACCCGAGTCTTGACAAGTCCTGAACGAATATCGTTTATGAGACAGACCAGTGACGGCGGACGAAAACTCATTCTGCAACAAAGCTCCTCGGTTCACTGTACGTATATGCTTTTCGTTTGCCGCATGGCATACCGCAGCGCAGCTTTGGCGCAAAAGTCTGACTTGACACTTGTCGATGTTCAACCCATTCGCGAGACAGCCCACATGCCTGCATGTCCAAGCTGTTGTTCCATACTTGGCAGCTGAAGCACTGCCGCCGAAATCTTCAAAGCCGTCCTGCCACCGGCACCAGTGCTGCCTCCATCGCTGCTATTTAGTCCAGCTCGTTCATCGAGTGAAGCTGTCGAGATCTAGTCAGAAGCCTTGGTCGAAAAGATGCAGCACGCTCCTTAGCATGCACTGTTGTGTTTAGTGCTTCGGTCCATCTGTATATGAATGCTTGTAAGTGCTGTCATGCAAGAAACGATTCATGTTTCTTGCTGTCGGACGTGCAAATGCTTTATCCACTCTTGGGGCAGGACAACATCTCAGCACCATCAGTCCTGTATGCAGCTTCCAGAACAGACCTCGCGATGTTGGAGGGGTGTTGAGTTCTCATCTGGGTGCCTCGCATCAACACATCTTGAAAAGCTGGGTGCTCTTAGCAGACATTACACTGAAAGCTTCGACTTGTCTTCGGAGATCGGACAGGGACGCAAAGGCTCTCACCCGTCCAGGAACGTCGCCTTCCAGCCTGGGAGTGTAGTCTCCACAGCTGCCTGGGCGTAAAAGACCGATGTGGCGCATTGTCGAGACTTAGCGACGGTGCACTCAGCATCAAACCATCAAGCGTCCAACCTCAACTCCGCAACGAGGCACCTTCGATGCTTGACCCCCGTGTGCCAAAACTTCGACAGGCAACAAACAACTCTGACAAGAAGCAAGATTGTGCAGCCTTGGGAAACGACAGGAAACTATGCCTGTTTTCTGATCTGCCTGGCGTTGCTGCCTTGTCTGCCACCGCTGCAGCTCGCATCCTCACACCCTCTGTTCTCAACACTGCCTTCGGTTACGCAACTGTCGACCCTACGTGGGCAACAAGCGGACAAGTGCAGCACCCAGGTCAGGAAGCATGCCGCCCAAGCCTTAGTTCCGACAAGCGATGTAAACGGCCGTTTCCATTCGAGCTCACAGCTTCAAAACTCGCTATGTTGACACACTTGAGGAGCTTGCGATGCCCAAAGGCAGTCTCCAGCGATGCTGACAGACCGATCATGTCTACCCGAGCGCCAGTGCACAACATTCGGCACTGCAAACCTGCAAAGGTACTTACTACAGTTGTCCTCGCATCAGCACACGTCACCCCTCACGTCACCAGCTCTAGTCACTAGACTCTAGTCCCAATCCAGGACACCCCGAAACTCCCACCCCAGGAAGCTGCTCGGACTGGAGATGACTTCAGCCACTTCGAACGATTTCCTCCCGCCGACACCCCTTGCACGAGAGGTCTGCATTCCTAAACGACGCTTGCCACACCACCACCCCGCCCCACCACAGCGCAATGTGTACTGCTACTATCTACACTTCCTGCGACCACCACGTCCGCTACTGACGTTATGATTCGCGCTGATACCACCGCAGTCATGTTTGGCTTGCTCCCGCCGGCAAAGTCAGGTACGTGTGCCAGGCTGACTGGAAATTTGAAGTTTGATTCCGGTACTCCGACAGACTGGGGCGGTGGTGGGTGCACGCCCCACCCATCGCCCCAAAATCTGGACGGAAGAATTCATAGATCGGGAGCAGTATTGGATATCACAATGAACCGCATGTGCGGTGATGTGGGGTTCCGGAACCTTCGCCAATGTCGTAGCGGCGCATACATGTGCAGACAATCTTAGCAGCGGTGTTTGCCATGCCAGTAGTTATGCAACTATGTGGGACCTTCTTTCTTGTTGAATGATTCGTCACGGATACTGCTGCATACTGCTGCGCAGCGGGCTCCAAGTCAACCCCTGCAATTCTAAGGCCATTTTGGTGGCATAGTGCTGTGGCTCTACAAGAGTCCAACCCGACTTCGCATTTCGACGAAGAAGGCAAACTGCAGTTGCGGCAATGTTCGACATCGCAAGCTTGTCCCGCCGATCTTGAGGATGCAACCAAACTCGGTATCCAGACGGGGCCCTGATCGTCTCCCTGCGCTTGCAATCCAAATCAAGGCACAGCCTGCGCATGCACCGGGACACGATGGCGCGTCTACCTCGCCCATTTGGTGTGCTCACGGCGTAAGGTGTTTACGCTGCAGTCTTCCCGGTTTGTGGTCGAGTGCAAGGCTGGTACAGAAGGCAGTGTGAATTCGGATGAACCTTACTCTGGTAGGTGGCGGCTAGAGACGCAGGATCTCGTCAATTCTTACCGCGTGTTTGCGCGGTTGGGCCTTCGGCCGAACTAGCACAACTGCCCGGTGCGTCTGACTAGTGCTGCCGGAAGGAGGAAGCTGTAGCATGGTTATAAGCCGGTGCTATTGCAACACCTCAGAATGGCTTCCCAACTGCGACTGCAGCGCCGATGGTATCGTGACAGGCGGCTTGGTACAAAGAAATGTCGCTTTTGTGGCAGTGTCCAGCACCGCACCGCCCTTGACCACTTGTTCCCTGACCCTCTCCACACCCTTCGGAGAAATGCTCTGTGCAAAGAAGCTTCACATTGCAGGACTTGGAGTGGTGGCATGCAGTGTGCCAGAAGCAGCACCCCGCTTTTACGCCGGGCATAACATACAAAGGAAGGAACAACTGCAGCCAATAACCAATCATACCTCCGGGGCAGGCAAACACCTTACAACCAACACAACCTCACTTCGTCCACTGAAGAAGACTGCGAATCAGGCTGTCGAGTCTTGAAGCATTCTTGTAATTTGTAGTTTGCGGACAAGGAGCACTAAATCTTCGGTCGTCATCGTCTTCACCATCAAGTATAGTATTTTAACTCTCGGAACACATGGTTTGCTCAAGGCAATGCCGTTATTGCGCACCACACGCACAGAACGGAGCTGGAAGCCCGTGGCTTGATCGGAACTTTTTGGGTCGGCACAGCAAGCCGCACCTTAAAATCATAAGGTTGCCAAGTTTCGGGCTCACCTGAAACCGACCACCCACACTGAGTGAATCCGGAAAACAAGCCATGACCAGACCCGTGCTGCAGTGCAGCCACGGCACTAATTCGAGTAGGTTGTGTTGGCTTGTTTTCCGCCACAAGAATCATCGTGGCTTGCAATTGCGAGGGTATGGGCCTGCTGCTGCAGCACGGATTCCTGCTTTGCCTACCTACCAGACGGATGTTATGATAAAGAAAGGGCTTTCCTAAAATTCCTGTACATACACAAGTGTCCTAAACTGTGTGTTCCTAATTGGCAGTGATGTTGAACACCCCGCCTTCGAGGTTAGGCAAGTCGTTTTCCAGACCTAGCTGGCTTCGAGCTGTTCCTAAACAAAACACACTGTTTCTGGTTCCTTGTCGCAGACTGTCAGAGTCCACTCGCATTCCTCTCCAAAGTTGTTCGTACTGTACAACGTTTTTTTGCATAAACAAACAAAAACTGGGCGCTGTTACTTAGATCATCATCCTTTGTCCACGCAAAAAACAACTTTCTTGAAGTGAGAACGGATACTCCATCCTTCACTCAGCTGTTCCTGAAAAATGGCTCACGACTCAGTCCTTGACCTTCTCGGTCTCCGCTTCTGCTTTTCCTTGCTTTTCTTCCTTCTGGCTTTGTCTTCTCTTCACTGGTAATTGATGTCGTCGCTGCTTCCTGCTCCTCCTGAGCTTTGTTCTTCTCCTGGTCCTTTTCCTTCAACTTCCCTTCCTTTCTTGCCTGTGGCTTTCTCTCCTGCTTCCTTCGCCTTTCTTGCTTTGTCTGCCTGCTCCTGGCACACCTTTGCTCCTTTGCTGTCACGCTCCTGTCGGATCCATTTCTTTTCCTTTGGATCGCAGTAGTATTAGTACCAGAAGCAGGAATCCATGTTCCGCTTCAACTGAAACCAAGTTTTGTTGAAGACGAACTGGGCGTACATGTTCCTGTCTCCTGTTCCTACCACATCAGGGTCTCCTGCGCCAGCAGAAGGCAGCTGCTTTCCTGCGGTCCTTTCTTTGTCACTTCCTCGTCTCCCTCTTCCTTTTGGTGCTTCCTGTTTCACTTCCTTTGTTGCTGTTTAGTTCCTCCTGCAGCTGCTCTGTCCTGCTGCTTTTCCTTGACAAACGTCTCTAGCAACTTCTTCATTTTATCCATCCTTTCCTTGTGCTCTGCTGTTGCTGCTTGCTTTGCTAGCTGCCACTCGAGTGCTGATCCTGCTGCTGTTGGTTCCTCTGCTTCCTCTGCCTTCCTTGCTGCTTGAATTTTCCTCCTTCTTTCTTCCTCTTTTGCTCTGTTGGCTGCTGCGTCTGCTTCTGCCTTCTTCCTCTCTGCTTCTTCTTTGTTCCTTCTTTCATTTTCCTCTGCTGCTTCCTCCAAGTTCTTCCTGGCAGCTTCCGTTGCCTTCTCGTCGTCTTCCTGCTTCTTCTTGTCATTCTCTTTCTTTTGTCGCTTCGCTTCTTCCTGTTTTCCCATTCGCTCCCAGTACAGTACAGCCAGTCCTCGGATCACCCTTGCGATGGCTCCTTCGTCCTGCATCTTCTCCTATTCCTCATCAGAGTCACGATCCTGACGCGGCTGTGGGACGCTTTCCGCGGTCTCCATGCTGGATGCCATAGCTTGCGCGGAGGAAGATGCCATGATCAGGGGTCGCGAAAAGAGAAAAGGGAGCGCAAGCTGGTAAAAGAGGTCCCGGCACTACTGGATGACGTCTCCAAACATAAGCGACTCGGCAAGCTCCTAGCAAGTAGTAAGTTGGAGAAGCTATGACGGCTATGAGCCGATGATTTCCAGATCGAGCCCATTTTTTACCCAACTCGAAGTACTCGCAAACTTTGATGATTTTTCATTCCATGATTTTACGATCGGAAGTGGATCTGCCGGAACATGATGCTTCGCGAACAACTGAACTTCCCTGGACTAGCAACCGCGGCTGCCACATGCGACGATGTTCAGAACTGGAGTTCCTATGCCGTGACATGCAGCTGTTCACATAGGTCAACCGTCCAATAATAAGTCAACCATGCACAGAAAACAGCAAACAGTGTACTCGATCCATCTCGATCCCAGAACCCCCTAACACTGTGACGGGCATCGTAAACACACAGAATTCGCCCAGGGTGCTTTTGTTTCCTTCCTGAAAGTTGTAGCCGGCCGTCACTAACCACGATCTTTTGAATGTTCGCTGTGCCAACTGCAGGCCAGGTGCCGAACGGCTCGACAAAAACAAGCGACAAAACACAAGTACGAGGCATTATAGGCATGTGCTCCACAAGGGTTTAGCGCATGAAGCCGAGGATGACGCTGTGCCAACGCTCTGGACGATGTCCAGGATTTGGCGGAAATGCCTCCGGTGGGGAGTTGGGAGTCCCGGTCAAGTTTCTGCAAAGGATACACACCGAGAGCCGTGCGCAGTGCCCGGCTTGACGCCTGTCCATGTGCACCGTCAATCAATCATACAAACACGGTATGTTCTCAAGAAGGTATCACATGGGCCCTTTTGAAAGGCTTGTGAATGATTTGAATGATCTTGAATTTTTCTGAATTATTTGGAAGTATTGAGAATTTTCTTGAACTAGCTGGAATTATGCTGAAAATTTTGGAATTTTTCGGAATGACTGATTTGGAGTGAATCCTGAAACCTTTTGCATCCAGGACTCTTGCAAGCAGCCGGGAATCCTGAAACCTAAACTCCTAAACCCGACACCCCGCATTCCAAACCGTACACCCCCGAAGTTTCCGCACACCAGCTCAGGGCCTCCCGGTCCGAAAGCCAGGGTTCAGGGTTGAAGGTTTGCGTTGGAAAGGAAATCCGGAAGTCCGAAAACCAAGTCCCAAATGGTTCGGTGTTTAAGGCTCCTGGGGGACAGGAAACCAAAAGTCCGAAACCAAAACGAGTTAGGTCCAGGTTCAAGGGCTACGCAAGCCTGGTGGGTTCAACTAAAGGCAACCACCAGTCACACGGAGTCAGAAAACAAGCACTGTGTCGGGACTGGAGGCTGCCGAAAAAAGAAGATTGAGCCGCCAAAATTCCAAAACATCCAAACAATTCCAGAAACTTCCATGTTTCAAAAAATTCCAAAAAATCAAAGAAGCTCTAAAAAAAACAAAAAATATCCAAGCAACATTCCAAAAATTTTAAAAATAAAACTGTAAAAAATCAAAACACTCAAAAATGGACTGCGTGTTTGTGTTTTCCCGCAGGAACCATCAGGGTCCCAAACTCGAAGTCAGAATAAACCTTCGCGTCATGATCGACAACACACTCTTGCAACCCAGATGCTCTGGCAAGCCCTTGCTTGATTGTGCTTCAATCTGCCCATTGCCTAGCAACCTTTGGCACCTCACAAAACTCGAGCCGGCCTGGCCCATGGGGTCAAATCATATGCAGACATGCACACCCGTTCTCACACATAGAAGTCGAGTCGTTGGGGTAGGTTGGGGATTCTTTTTCAAAAAAATGATTTGGAATTATTCCGAACTATTTAGAGGTTTCTAGAATGTTTCTGAATTATTGTGAATTATTTTGAATTACCAAGGAGCCACCCGCCAAAGCCAGAAGATACCTCCCCCACAAGATATATCCCACTCGCTAAGAAGAGTCAAATTTTATTTACCAACTGCACGGAATCCGCTCATGACGAGCTGGCCAGCCAGAATGTCACAGCCCAGCACAACGTCAAAGGAGCCAAGACCTCATTCGGTGTACGGAGAAAAGCGGGCAGTTGCCAGCAGCAGCTTTCGAACAGGCAGGCACGCTGACTGACGTGTTCTGGACTCTCAGCCTCGGTCGGACTTGGCTGCAGTTGCAGGTTCGTACCAGCTTAGCTGGATGTATAAGGTCCTGGCCCAGTCCAACTCTTGAACATCGATGGAACCACCTCCTGCCTCAACAACTTCCTTGTTCCGACCTTGGAGGAAAAAGGCAATTTGGCGACGGTTCTCTATCTTTTCAAGTATGTGCGCTGGTTCTGGTGAGTCTTGAGAGCGTGTATCCAAGGATGTCGCAAACCTCTCGACGAAGCAAGTCCAACGGTGACTGCTCCTTTTCAATGCCACACAGCCCTTGTGAAATTCATCTCTCCCTCGCTCCATGCCGTTCGCAGCCAATCAGTACACATAGCCACTGAAGTGAACTCTCGTGTGTGCATCGGTCCGTCGCGATAACATGACCGCCCATGGCAGCAGCGACGATGGAGGGCAAGCCTGATTCTGCAGAGCTCGCCAGGCACTGCAAGTGAAAGCTGGAGACGTTCGCAAAGACAAGCTTCATAGGGCCCCGCCCAATCCAGCGCCAATCTCCAGAACACGCTGACCCCGCACACGCCACGGCCTGCGTGCCGTCTGACTACGTGTTTCTGTTGATGCGGAAGAGGTGGGAGGATGTCCAACTGCTGGGAACGCAGCTGGGACCGCAGAAATGAGGCGAGAAGCAGCGAGCCGTCCCATAGGGTGTTACTGTACCTGGAAGGCGTTTAACCAACAGTGGAATTGCAGCCCAAGTCGGGGTTCTCCAACATAAAGAGTTTGAATATCGCACGGCGCACACAGAATAAGACAAATTCGCAACATCGGCTCCCTCTAGCCTTAGTGAGGCGATGGGATCTTATGGTCTTTCATTCCGTGTTCATCCCGTGCTAAGGATTTGGCGGCGAGTCGTCTAAGGATGAGCCAAGCCTGTGGTGCGATTCCTCATCAAAAAGAACTTCTTGCATTTCAGCTTTTAAGCCGCTGGCTCTTCGCAAATGTCGACATGACCTCCCTGCAATTGGAAACGCTTCCTCTCTCCCACCCGGTCATTGTCTTGTAATGTGTTCAGAACCTGAGCCCAGCAACATATGATTTCGTGCCGTCCAGTTGGAGATTGTTCTGGGCCAGCGACCAGCACATCCCCAGACCTTGACCCAAATTTCTCGTCTTCTGACGCTGCGTGTACGGAGCACCGGGATGCCCGCAGGTCGGTCATTTCATTCTGGGAGCCATCCGAAAATCAAGCAGGCAACAGCCTAACTGCATGAAAATGAGATGCCATAACGTGCTCAACCGTCGCCGGTGTTTAAGCTGACGTGAGGGATCGAATCCGATCTTGCTTCGTGGTTGAACAGATGTGTGCCGAGGCAACATACTTGCGGGACTCGTGCTTGTGACCCAGAAGATGACAGTCACCAGTGTCACCAGAACAAGGGTCTGAAGCCACTTGAAAGACTGAGGTTCTGTGCTAGACTGAGGTCAAAAGAACAGCACTGGTCAGCTCTTTATCGATCTTATCGCGGAGTCTCGCAGTCACAGATCCTCGTCATCTACCTTTCTTTCCTTTCTGGCAGCTACCTGTCGCATGGTGTTGTGGCTTCTTGTGTTCGCTTATGTTCGTTTGCATTTATGCAGAAATTGCTGTCGCTGGTTCACATCTCGGATCCAGCCTTGTCTTCGGCCGCATGCTTCTCCTCCGCAGCGACAGATCACAAGCATTCTGAATTCTGCGTGGCAAGTGTGTACGTGCAGTATCCACGTTCTCGAACCTTGTGCATGCACAAGCCGGCCCCAGCTCTTTACGTACTTGTTTTTCGCATGTTTCGGCAGTCCGTATCTGCCCGTTCAATCAGGGGGCAGTTGGTTGTCTGCAAACCGTTTGAAGCCTCTCTGACTCCCCAAAACTCTATTTGCGTGTTGCTATGTCCAGCATTCATTTCAAGTTGCAGTTGCAGGATCCGGAAATCAAAAACAGGTTCCCGACAGAAGACAATGTATCAGTTTCAGCACTGGTCGGACCGCTGCCTTGTGCTTGGCGGCTTTCTGTTTTTGCTGCTGCCGCTTCTCCTCGACATTGACACGGCATGCTCAGCTGCAGCAGTTGCCTGGTCCCCAACTTCCTGCTCGTGCCGCTTTGTGGAAGCATCGGTTGTCTTCTCTGCCTGTCTTCAACGGTGCAGGAAAAAAGAGTAACGACGGGCTTGGCCTTTCGTTTCTGCTTCTCCCTTTCGCGATCACGCTCCTGCAAATTTCAGCTGGGTGCCCAGCTCTGTTACGAAGCTGCGTTGGCGTGCCTCCCTGTGACCCTTCTTGCTCTTCTTCTCCTGCTTCTCTTTAAACTTAGGCATCACCATGGCTGGGTCCACAATCATGGCCATTGGGTGATAGTGCGACGGCCTGCCGACAGCCAGGACATTACAGTACTGACAGTGCTGGGTGTTTCGATCAGCCCGGCCCGTGAATCATCTCGGGTGCCATGAAGGGCACCGTCATGATGGCTGGATGTCCCATCCTGACGAACGCTCTGAAGCCATCTGAAGCCGGCTCAAGCTTGACTCTCCCTCTCTGCCCTTCCCTGAGTTTGGGTCATGAGTGGGTCCATGAGATGATGAACACCCATCGCATGCGATGCTCCGGGTAGGGCTTGGCGAGCCTGGCGCAAGGCCCAGAGAGAGAGAGCGAGAGAGAGAGAGAAAAAAACAAACTCATCTTTCGCGCGCGCAGTTCTTTTGCGCTCTGCTGGCGGCCCAGGAGCTGGCTTTGGCCATGGTGGGCCTGGGCCCCTCGGAGCAGGGAAGAAGGGTTTAGGGGGATCGCCGGGCCCAAGCCCAAGCCGAGGCCCATACCGAGGCGGCATGTCGCCTCTGTGCATGCGGCTCCATGCGGCTCCATGTCCTTCTGCCCTAAGTCTCTAAGTACACAACCTCCACTGTCTCTCGCGGTCCGAGATCGCGCTTGTCGTCGGAAATCTGCAGCTGCCTGTTCATGCCGCACTGACACATCACAGGTCAAATTCGAAGCGATCTTGCCAAAAGCCACGTGAAAACATCAGAAGCATTTTTTCGCCTTGCTTAGAAAGCGGTTGTCACGGAGAAGTCCTTGCCGTCTCCTAAGTACCTCCGCTTGAATTCAACCTGCTTCGCCAAACATCGCTCTTGAAGCTTCGACTCTCCCGCTTCGTCTAACGGCTGGAGTGTGAACTCTACGGAATCCTTTGCTCCCAAAGTTCTTAAGAAGAAATAAGTCTGTGCATACTGTACGGCTCTGACGGACATGTCATAAGAGACGCACTTCAAAAATATGCGTTCGAAGGTGTTAATCTCTGCTAAGCTGTAAAGATCGAATTTCTGGGCAAAGTCCACATTCTCGTAGGACTCATCATACCACACCTTTGAAGCAAGCATCATCGCAGTGATTGTTAATCTTTGCCAGTTGTCTGGCGTCAGTGCAATGCCACTTGTCTCACAGAACCGATCCAAATACACCAACGTGACAACGCTGACCTCGGGATGGACCTCTAGTGCATGGATAACGAGCTCCAGAAAATCATATATGTCCCATTTATTGGGAATCCGTCGAACTGCAATTGAGTTGAAGGGATGGCTTGGCTTGTTCAAGGATTCGGAGACCTGCACAGATGATTCTTTCGACATCAATGGCGAACACATGCTGGACAAAGGCGTGCCGAAATCACTGTTCTCGTTGAAAGAGAATCCCTCACCACATGCATCTCGAGGTCGCACCTGCTTTTCCAACATATCTTTGCAGACAGGCTCCAAGAAAATGGCGCAAGCAGCGAGGCATTCAACTGATCCGGTGTGGGGCCGAGGCTTTCCCACAGACAGTATGACTTTGTTCTGCAGTGCAGTTGCGAGACACCTTATGAGATTATCCACTTCGGTGCTGGCAGATGGAATCTCCATGGACTTTGCGAACTTGGCCCGCGGAGGTTCCACAGCGGGCTCATGCAGGTATCCTCCAAGAGGCGTCGGCATCGTCAACGAGTCTGAGTCGCTGAAGGCTCTGGCTCTTGGCACGTCTGGCTGTGGAGACTCGGCATCTCCGAGCCCCGAATCCGCCCTGCGACCCTTGTGGGATTGGAACATGTCATTCAACGCCTCGGGCCCGGCAGCCTGTGCGAGTGCATGCAGCTGGCCGGTCAGAAAATCCACCTGCTCAGTCTGGGCTTGAACCAGTTCCTCAAGTTCTAACACTTTGTCACGCTGCTTCTGCAGCTCTGCTCCTTGATCACGGATAACTTCAAGCAATCGGCGACTCTCTTGCTGCCACTTCTTGCTTTCATTCTCAGCTTCTGCCTTCTCTCGTGTCAGCTCTGAGTTCTGTGAGCAGAGTCGCTGCAAGGCCGCGTCATCTTCAAGCATTTGCTCCTCCCGCCTATCGGCTCCCAGCACGGCATGCCGCAGGCATTCGATGGCTCGCAGGAGCCGTAGCTTATGGCCTGGGTAAACACGGAGGGACTCTAAGAAGTCCAGTACCTCCGTCTCGGAAAGTCTGCCAATTGTCTCCAAGTCATGGAATCCTGCTGCTACAAAAGCACGAGCATATTGGTTTAAGCCATAAAGTCGCAAATATGCAAAAGTTGGGGTTCTGTTGACTTCATTTCCTCCATGTGCACTTGATCGTCCAACGCCAGGTCCGCTCGAGGCTGCTCGGGCAGGCTTTGTGCTTACGCTTGCGCCTGCAGCTCCCAAAGGACCTCTGGCTGGCCGTCGGCCGACTGCCGTCTGGACGTCTCTTGCATCTCTCGCATTGCTCACACTGTACACAGCTTCTGGCGAGGGGCGACCTCGAGCACTCGCATCTCTTGCTTCAGGTGACACTTGCGACACCGAGTCAGCAATGCGAGATGGGGGTCGTGGTGCTGAGCCAGGCTTTCGCTGCAGGCTTCGCGGGGCACCATTGCGTTGGCTCGGTGGGCGAGCATTCATTTGTGCCAGTGTGCCAGTAAGCACCTTGAGCCATGCATGCCATGCAATACCGTAAGGTTCATTGCATCAACAAAGCTTGACTTGACGAGTGCCCTGTGCGGACTGTGCGGTATCTGGCAAAGCGTGGCCTCTCCAGGCTGTCTGAGCTCACTTTGGGAGTGCGCAGCTGGGCACGCGCTGCCTCGTCATTGCTCAAACTGCGTTCCGTGTTGGTGCCCTAAGCATCGACGAAGCAGGTCTTTGTGCCGAATCTCCGAATGTCTAGAATGGCAGGACTCGGGTGCAGTCCTTTGCGGCATCTACCCTCCAAGAATTCGCTGCATAAATGCGTCCTTGTTCGCAGCTGCACCACATGCGAAATTAAGGAAAGGCAAGAAAGTCTCTTTGACAGTTTGCAGTTGAAGGGACAACATCACGCTCCAACACCTGAGGGTCTGTCTTGTAGTCTCGCGAAGGCGGTGTCTCGGCTTGGACAACTCACGTATGCAGTCGCAAACTTGTCTGCCTCAACTCTGAGGGTGGAACGCTTGTTATTGGCTCAATCTCGGCACTGCTAGAATCGCTGGAGCTGTCCAGCTGCGCCGCCACAATTGCAACCTGTCGGTCGAGCTTATACGTGGAAAGACCCCATGCGCAGTGACTGTCAGAAGTGAAAACACGCATTTCTGCTCTGCCACGCCTGTGGTGCTGCCTGCCTCTTGGACTCTCTCGGCTGTGCTTCCGCTGTCGGGTCTGACTTTTCCTTTTTCTCTTTCTTGGCTCTCTTGTCCTTTTTCTTTTCTTTCTTGTCCTTTTTCTCCTTCTTCTCCTTCTTACTCGCCTTGCCTGGAGCAAGCTCCGGTGGAACTTCAGAGAGCGCAGCATCTGCCTCCTCCGTCGCTCCCTCCTCCGGTTCCACCTTTGACACCATTGCCACGTCTGGCAAAGCCTGCAAGCAAGTCTATCCATGCCAGTACATCCCGACGCTGGATTTGCCTGTATTTGTATGGATGCTGTCCCTTGATGTGTCTGATCCGTGTTTCACGGGGACCATGCTTTTTTTGTAGGAGCGTCCTGCAGGAAGCCTATGATTCTAAAGCTGCATGTCTGTGGGGGTTTTCTGTCGGTGACAAGTCTCCCAGAAACTCTGCCTCACTCTGCGCAGGACTAGGCCCCGCAGCCACCAGCGGGAGGGGCTGCGGCTGCTGCACTTCACCGGGCTGCGGCTGCTCTTTCTCCGGCGACTCTTCCTCGGCGTCTTTCGAAGCGGCGTCTCCTGGCGGTGCGATGACGTGCGGGCGGGGGCAGCACGGTGAGTCGCAAGCTGTTTGCAGACGGTAGACAGTATACGACCGTCCTTCCCGATGCTGAAGGCCAGTGGAAGCAGACTGGCTCGGCTGCGGCAGAAAGGAAGAATCCAAAGCAGAAACCTGGCAGAATCACTGGCAAGAGGAGGCACCCAAGCGCCCGCATGCAAGCGTCAGCACGGCGAAAGCCCGAATGCTCACACGCACGCCCGGGTGACGCAGTGACTTCAAGTTTACCAAGGATTTCGTACAATCCTCGGTGCCTTCGACGCTAAGCCGCTAAGCTCAAAACTGTAGACTTCATGGATGCAAGAAGTTTTTTTTTTGCTTCCAAGAAGTACAAGTTGGACACGCTTGTGTTGAGCAACTATTGAACCCTCAAGTGTCATGTGACCCAGGCCCAGTCAAAACTTTCTTCCATTTTTTCATCGTACGGACCGGCCTGCTGCACTGCATCCAGAGGCTTGAAATCTGCACGACTTGGGCTCCAAAGACCAGAAAAAGCCTTCTTGAACGCATACTTCACACAACGGAGCCGGGACAAAACCCCAGAAGGCACGACGTCGGGGACGTGGTTACGTGAGGGCTACTTCTGGCAACTATGTGATTGAGGAGCGATCAATGCACACCTAGTCGGACCTTGTCAACCTCAACAGGTGAACGTTGCATGTTTTATATGTTGTTTTTTGTGTGCCGGGAAACTGTGACACGCAATTGGCCAGGCAAAGAGAGCACTCGTGCTCGGTTGTCATCTGTTGTCGCATTTCGGTCCGGCAAGTATTGGAGAGTCTTGCATATCTTTGAGTCAGCCTCTTCTTCCTTGGCCTGGATGTCATCCGATTCGACCATGGCGGCAGGATCGGAATCCTCACTCTGCAAACACGAACGATCCTTATCACCAGTATTTGCAATCAGGCCTGGTCAGACAACTCGTCCGTTGGGGCAGGGTCGTCCTTCAGTAAGCTTGTCTTGCACCAGGCTGCCACGGGCTGCTCAAGCCACTCCTCGCCCTCCCTCTTATACAGCAGAGTTTGTGCCCATGCCTTGGTTGGTTGACTTTTACGTCCATCTTGACACTTGTCGGCTGTGCAATCAACATCAAGCTGAGCTTTGAACCTTACCAGTGGTCTGGCACAGGTTCGCCTCTACGAATTCCACCAACACCTCCACACGCGAAACATGTTGGTCAGGGAATGCAAAGCACGAGAAGGATGCAGCAGCACGCTGGAGAGCCTTTTGCTTATTCGGTCGTCGGCCAGTGTCTACGCACTAGACTGTGGTGTGCGCGTGACAACTGCTAGCAGCAGCATCTCACATCTGCGCGAGAGGGCGCATATGGCATACGACACCTGCCCACCGTGCACAACTTCACTATACACGTGCGAAGAACTACTGCTCACCGCAAGGGCAAGTTCTTATCTTCTTGCTATCTTTGAACTCCGCCTGCTCCTTAGTGTAGCAAGCATTGGAGCCTTGCAGGGGCTCGAGCAAGTCCTTGAGGCTGAAGTTGCAAGGTTCGCCCAAATCGGGCCCAGAACCCAAATCGAAGGAGCGCCCCTTCGAAAGCTGGGGCTCCAAAAGGCTGGCCACACAAACGGCAGCCACATCTTCTCGAGGCACTTGGCTATGGTTCTGTCCATCGTCCATCAGTGAATCATCAACGGCAGCGTAGAGCAGTCGCCGGCCGCCTGGAGCTGGCTTACCATCCCCGAAGTGTGGCAGCAGACCACCAGGGTGGATGATGGTATAAGGTAAGCCGCTCGCTACAAGGTAGCACTCGGCTTTCCTCTTCCAGAGTACAATGTTCTCCATTTGCGTGTTCAGAAAATGGTCAGGCTTTGTCCCAGCCATTGACGACACAAGGACGACATGCTTCAGCCCGGAAGCTTTGGCGGCATCAATCTGACTGCGTTGGCCCAGCCAGTCAACTATCTCTGGCGACTGTCCCTCATCGAAATAGAACGAAGGCTTTTTGGACACATAGCCCAATGTGAAGACTTTCGCAAGGATCACACCAAGCAAAGAGGACTTTAACAATCGTGGCATCGCGCTTGTCACAATGACACAGGCATCCATACCGACAAAGGCCGTTCTCAAAGTTTCAGGATTGGTAACATCCGCCAGTACAATGTTGACGGCAGCTTTGGCATCAAGTTGATCAGCCAGCTTGTTCTTGCTGACTTCACTTCGCACGACGGCAGTTGTTTCAATGCCATGTTCTATCAGCTTCTTCACAACCAGACTTCCAGTTTGCCCACCTGCACCTGTCACAACGACGCGCATCTGCAATTGGCACTGGATGGCAAGAAACGATGGAAGGATGGCAATGCTTTAGCCTGCCCGAACTCTTGAGCTGAATTGGCCGCCGTCGGGTAGGAGGCTTGGACAGTCGGTAGTACAGCGGCGTGTGCGGGTATTCGTGTCTTCGTCTCTCTCGTCAATGCTATCAATACTGCTTCACCTGACAGATTCCCCTGTACACGTGTAGCCTCCTGTGCAACACATGGCATCGAGATCTGGAGCTGAGAAACGAAATCCTCCGATTTTCCCAGCCTGCAGAACTGCAGACTCCCAAACCCTGATTGCTTTCTGCTTTGTTTCGTTTCCCAGAAGTTCCACTTTCCACCCAGCAAGCAAAACCAGATCCGACCATGCTCAAAGTCAGGCGCCTGGGCGAAACATGGTGCAAATATGTGCAGGGCTCGATGACGGTACGCTGAGTCCATGTGGGCTCGGTTCTGTTACTCAGACTTGCCTACGCGCGCGCTCACTCTACCAGTCGGCAAGGGTCAGTCCATCGCGAGTAAGGGCGAAAGGGAAGCTTATCTCGCGCACTGCTTTTCAACATGCATCAGGCAAGACTGATCGATTGACATTCCGCATACGGGACTGTGCCTACGCAACAGTAGCTGGTGATTTGTGCACACGCGGACAGGGAACTCGCATCGTGCCTCTTTCGATGGCTTCTGTGCAGAGAGGCTCGACGAAATGTCTTTTTTTTCACACAACCTTGTGATAAACATGGTGGTCATGCGGCCGCAGAAATATGCAGAAATCCGGCAAATAAGCGATGCGCTCTTCCCAGGATTGCTTCCATCCAGCATCTGCTGCCTTCAGCCCTCGTCGAACCTGCGGCACACATCATGCGTACTGTATCTTACTGACCTCACTGACGGGTAGGGCGACGTGCAGACCCTGAAGACCACCATTGCACAGGGAGTCGTCGAAACTAATGAATCGGAAAGCGTTCGCTCTTCTGCGCATGTGTGCAAGCTGACAAACTCGCTTTTTGCTCTCTTGCTCTCTCTATCTCTCTCTCTCTCTCCCTTTCCCGGGCATAGGGGCCTGTCAAAGCCCTTTCGCTCTCTCTCTCTCTCTCTCTCTGTCTCTCTCTGTGTCACTTCACTTCACTGCACTGCACTTCACTTCACTTCATTGCACTTCACTTCACTTCTCTTCACTTCACTTCACTTCACTTCACTTCACTTCACCTCACCTCACCTCACCTCACCTCACCTCACCTCACCTCACCTCACCTCACCTCACCTCACCTCACCTCACCTCACTCACTTCACCTCATGTCACTTCACTTCGTGGCATGCGAGTCTTGTCAGGAGTCCTAGGCCGAAAAGGCCCACCCCTGTAACGGGGCCTTGTAGGGAGAGTCAGAAAACGGAAAACTTCCCCCAGCTGTGAAGAAACTATGGATGCCAGGTCAAAAGGGCTCGTAAGACATGCATTTCCATCTCTCTCTCTCTCTCCGTTTCTCTTTCTCTTTCTTTTGCCAGGGCTGCGGTGGGGAGTTGCCTCCGTTGCTTTGCTCCGGGGTATGGAAATTTTGTTGAGATGGGCTCGGCTGCAGAAGGAAAGTGAGCAACGTGTCCCCGTTTAGGGTCTGTGTGCTAGCACGGTTTGTGCCCCGATGTTCACGAAACGGTTGTACCACAAACTGAAGGACAGAAAGGACAGCGAGTAAGGTACCAAGTAAGGTTCATGAAATCAGAGCAGCTGGTTGCGCTCTAAGACCTGTGGGGGAAAACATGTCCGAATTACCGGCCCTCCACTCTTATGTTGGGTTAGGCGCGCCTCTTATGTTGTTAGCGAAGTGCAAGTCTCGAGTACCCGCTTCGCGAATTCAACATGGCCCTGACTTTTTCAAGCGGGTGCCGCAGATTGCGAGTGGAACGAGTTGTACACGGGAGGAGCTTATCTCCAAGTCGCTGGTTCACTGGTGACTGTGTGCCGCTTGCAAAGGTGGTGCCCACCTTGGTTCTTCCACTGTTGTTTCTGATGACGACTGGAGTTATTGGTCCGATGACAGGTCCTGGAACACGCAAGATTGGTGGAGTGTGGAATCACAGAGTTCCACTGCTGCATCCGGATCTCAGGGTAATGTCCCTTCGGACCCTGCCAAGAATGAACCACCGCAGAATGTAGCAGCAGTGACTGTCGAAACTCAGGAGAATGCCCCGTCATTGTGGGGCTTGACTGAAGATTCTTCAGCTTGACTATGGCAGCGGCCACTCGTTGAGTGTGCAATTCTATGTGTGCACTGGGATACCGTTCCCACTGGTGAGTGTGGCAAGACTGCTGTTGCAGGACTCTTGGACTTGGATTGCGATGGCGAAATAATATTTGGCCTTGATTGACCCGACTGGGAATCCCATCCCGATTGTGCGTAAAGGAACTCTGGTGAACCAACTGTCACACTGCATGCCGTGGCAGATGTGGCACGACTTGCAGGGAGTGGTCTTCCTGAGGTAACTTCGGACATGGGGCGTTCGTTTGAGATGCGTGGGGTGTCCGACATGCATGACAACTCGATTGGCCATCTGTTTCAGTACTTGGATCTACTATATTTGTAGTTGGATCACTTTGTCCATAACTACAATCACATATTTTAATCGGTTGAAGATCGGTGCCCTGATTGCAGCGGCACAAGGAATGAAGGAATCAGATGGCTCCCGTTGGGACACCTGGGAAGTGACTGAGCCCGAGTTGAAGTTGATCAAACATGTGAAAGTGTGGCGAAGAGAGATGCTTCATCCGAGGGTCAAACCTGCGAGCAAGTCGCCGGTACCAATGTCGACGTTGGCTGGCGAAAGAGTGGCCCACAAGAGATACCAACATGGGTCGACCGTTACTGTTCGCGACATTGCAGGCTTAGGGTCATGCCAATGTGAGAATGCCGCATTGATGCTTGTGCTTCCGTGCAGTACGACAGTACGATAACGCTCCAAGATCATGACCGCTACCTTAGTAAATGGAATCGTCGGTCAGGTTGCAGAAAACAACTAACATGTGGAAAAATTAGACTAGGAAATAAATATAAATACGAAAAAACTAGGAATGGAGAATCACAATACACAAACATAGAAGAAGCATTTGACAAAACATGGGGAAAACACAAAGGCACGAGCAGCTTCATCCATGCAATCGTCACGACAGCAACAATGCAACGACGACTCGCCAATCAATGCAGAAAGCACGGCGTGGTGGGCAGCGCCCTGTGCAGCCCTCGAAAGGATGGAGGGCACGGCAGGGGGATGGGCCGGGTCGGGGTGGAGGAGACGGCTCTGCGGCGTTCCCGATTTAATTCCTACTTTTTTCGCATTTTTCTTCGAGGTGCGGGAAAAGAACACAATCGATGCATAGGAAAACAAGAAAGATTAGTTATTTCCGCCGCCGCCGCCACTGCGAGCGCTTCTCTTGAGGCGGGGGGGGGGGGCAGCGGGCCTTGCGCGCGGGTCGGGCCTGGGGGGGCGAGGCGGGTAGTGTTAGTGTGTGTGTGTGTGTGTGATGCGTTGGTCAGCAACGCTTAGCTGCATGGCACGCCGCGGTGCATGCCTCCTCGCAGGCGTCATCATGTCGCTGCGAGCGTCTTTCCGTCGCCACGCACGTGCGGAGTGTGTCGGCGCGTGTAACGACACAGATTGCATGACTGGCATGTGGGCCAATGTAGGCGGCGTTTCCAAAACATACTTACATCACTCTTACATCCTATTGCGAAATGTGACCCCTCCGAAAAGCCACGTTTTATTTCTATTTAAGCCCTATTTAGATCATATTCCGTAATCAACCGCTATTCAAATTCCTATTTTTCCCTCAACTAACTCATTCTGTTTCACCCGTGGGGCTGGCCAAGAATGGCCAAGAGCCTTTTTACCACACTACGTCATGCCCAAGACTGGTTCTGTGGGACTTGCCCAACCCCTGGACTCGGCTCAAGTTTCAAGGCTTCGCAAAAAAGTATGTGCAACTGCCAGGCGGCAGGCCAGCCGCTGGAGAAAAGAGGCATCACTCCAGTCGATAGACCTGGCCAAAGCTTCACCGCGCATGTGATGTGGAACTGCCGATCGGGTCTTGCCTTCGCACGAGTTTAGGAGCATCGCGGCTTTCCTTGTCGGCAATGCCACACCGCAACACGATCAACACATCACGACATACGACAACAGTCCCGTGAGCCTTGCTGGCTTCCTGTGCCACACGCAGTCCGCTCCCTCTGCTTCTCGTGGCGGCCTCAAAGCCTGAGACGCAAACCCGGGCACTAAAAGCTGATACACAGACCCAGCATGCCGCAGCCTAAAGCTTGAGGAACGCCATCACCACTATCGGCATTCAGCATGCCTCCTGCACTTCATGGCAAGTGTTCGCCACTTCTATGCGATCTGATAGTTGCATACCGCCTGTCGTAATTGTGGAAGCCTTCGGCTTGGAGCTGCCTCCGAAGGATAATACCTGCGACTTGCAATCAGCTGCCGACACTGCCGCATTGGAAGTCCCGCGGCGGACCGTTCGCTGTGAGGCGCTGCTTGGCACGGAGGCACCAACCTCGCAAGCCAGTTTGCAGCTGGAGAAGAACTTTGAACTGCACGCACCCGCTCATCCGGGTACGTCGCTCTCCACTCACCAGCTTGTGCAACTTGCGTCTCTCGCGTCTCTTCGAGAGATGCGGTGCGCTGATCGGGGGTTGGAGGCGTCGCCACGTGCTCGTCAGGCATCGAGGCTGGCTCCAGACGCAAATCAGCGGGCTGAGGATGCTCCACAGTCTGCAGCTTTGCCAGAAGGCCAGGTGACACCGATATCCGCCTTGCACCGACTTCGTATGCAAAAACTTGTGCCTGCACACGTCTGCTGAACAGGTTGCTGTAGGCTGCAGACGCAAATGGGGCGTCTGTGGCGTCAACATCTAGCTCACCAACCGACAGGCAGACGTGCATGAGAACTTCGGGCTGCATGGTATGGGCCTGGCAGGTCACCATGTTGAGACATCCGCGGTGCCAGCAGCAGCATTGAGGCAAAAACTTGATAATCCAGACTGCTCCATCGTCCCAAGGCTCCATGCGGAGACTTCTCAGCCACGAAGGCTGTGAACCTGAGCGTGTCTCAAGTGCCCCACCATTCGGAGCTGGGGCTCTGCTGGGACTCTGGCTCATTTGCTAAGGGACAGCCAGCCATTGGCCAGCCAGACAGCTTGAGAGATGGAGTCTTTGAGGGAACACCTGCGCCAGCCAGTAGAGTCAGAAGCCTGAGAACAATCCAAACTTATTCGTTGAAATTGACTTCTGCTATTATGATGCGAAATTTCTTCATACGTCAGCTGCGGGTCACCGTCACGATAAGCTACTGCCACAACACAGCGGCAACCAACGCCCGAGACCTGCATCCTTTCCTGCACCGCCGGCAGACCTGGAGGCATATGCATGTCGATGTGAGGTTCTGGCGATGCACACTCAAATGCCTTGCTATGGTAGAAGCCAAGCGGTCTCGCAACTCCTAGCGAGACATACACACAGACAAACGAACATTTACTTGTAAATGCATACCAGCTTCCAAGATCTGCAACGCTCGAGAAGTCGCTGAACAACCCCGCAGTCGCACGAGCAAGACTCTTTGTGCAAACGCAACGTGGGAGTCGGCCACAAATAAAACAAAAAGCGAAGATCTCTGATCTTCACCATTCCGAACGGATGCTCCGATCCCCGCAGGAGCGCGCCAGATGAACTGGAGATTGCTCCACATTCATCCGAACGAACACATCGTGTAACACATCAGAAGAGATATTCCCAGCGTCTGCACAAGAGTTAGGCATCGACCGCCGGCGACAAATCTTCGATCGGGTCCGAAAAGAAAGCCGAAACATCTTGGATCGGATCTTCCGAACGAGGCTCGGACTGCTGGACCTCGACCGCGGCATCATCAGCTTCGTGCAGTCGAGGGGTCCCGACCGGGGCAAGATCAGCCTGCAGACCGGCCTAGGCAGCAGGACGTTGAGCACCCGTATGATGAAATCCGCCTGCTGAGCAGCAGCATTAAGGTTGCGATGAGGAGGCGGGGTGACCCAGGGCACCCCGCGGCAACTCGAGCTGAGGCGAGGCAGATACGCCGACCGGGAATTCCGTCACAAAAACAGCCAAAGTAGAGACCACAGTCCACACGGCCGGCAAAGATCATCATAGGTCCCGTAAGCGAGAGCCAGCAGACCCACAACGGGAGCTGGCATTATGATCCCTCGAAGTGATCAATAGGTCAATAGGGTGGATGGGTGGGGCTGCAAATCAGGGCCGATCGGCTAACCACCAAACCGGGAACGGAAAGATCGGATCGTGGCTGTTTTTGTACGATCGTGGAAACTGACCGCACGGAAACGTGGGAGTCGGCCACAGGTCAAAACTCGAACATCTCTGATCCTCATCATTCCGAATGGATGCTCCGATCACCGGAGGGGCGCACCAGATGAACTCGCGTCCACATTCACCCGAACGAAAACATCAGAAGGGATAGTCCCCGGCCCCTCAAACTCCGATGGGAGTATCAGAGACGACCGTGATCATACCGGAAGTAAGACCTGTAGCGACATCACCACGATCGAGAGGGTTTGTCAGCCGGGTTCGGGATCCAATCGCAATCGCAACGACGGCAGCGAGCAGTTCTACCATACAGATCTGGGCCTTTTTCGGGAACCACCGCTGCATGATCTGTGACGACACCCCCGATGAGAACTGCCTGGGAGCATCATCCTGTGTGAACATGACCCCTCCTATCATCTATCTTTCGTGCTTGAATTCGGAGCCGAACCATCGGTGAAGAGACCGCTACTTGTAGAGCGAGAACTGCAACGCTGGCGATAGCCCCCTAAAGTCGCTTCGGGGGTATTCGCGATCGGAGAAGGTTCGAAGGAAAGCCCAGTGATCGCGGCCGATCGGCGGGTGTAGTTGTAGACCGCCGACGCCTGAAACGCCACCGAGAGACGAGACGAAATAGTGGCACCGGAGCGCCCTGACCCTGGACCTTCTTAGCCGCGCCCGCGACCAGCTTCCATTCCTTCCCGGGGATGCGGTTGTCGCGCTTGAGCTTCTTGGCCGGATCTTCCTTGGCGATCTTCTTCTTGTCATCCTGGTTCGCGGTATTGAGGAGCCTCTTCTTCTTCTTCTTCCCTGCCTGCAGCCGTTTGAACGGATTGTGCGGAGGAGGGGGGGCGGCCGTCGAGAGCAAGTAACGAAGCCAGAGCACGGTGCCTTTCTTCTGCCGCTCAACCTTGGTCTGCCACCCGATCCCGTAGACCGTAGAGTCCCCCGTCCTTCATCTCGAGCGTCTCCGTCACTGGCATAAAGGCTTGTCGGAATGCATCCAGGTCACGTTGACCGCGGAGGTCTTCATCAAGTACATCTTGGCACTTTCCGATCGGGGGTATGGGCCGACAGTGATACCTTCGGTCCAAGGTGCAGTGAAGTGGATCTGCCAGAGGATAGGGATGGATGGACCGGATCTCGGGGACGCTCGCATCGTCGTCCTGCAGAAGAAGGTCTACGAGTCTACGGCGATCGAGGAAAAGAGACCTCGAGCGGTACGTGGTCATGCAAGGGAAGAGTGGAGAGATGGAGATCACCTTCTTCGCTTGGTGGATGCTGATCATGATCTACTCATCCTTGCGGTTCGATGACGCCATGCATGTGGGGCCGAATCCGCCACTCTCGTACACGATCGCACGAAGGGCATTCATTTTGTCCTTGGAGAGGTCATCCGTCTTTGGGGTCGCCCGCGATCGCAGCACACCTGCCACACCGGCGCCCACGATGGCCTTGAGCCGGATGCCCCACATGCGAGCCTCGCCGAAAATGATCGCCCTAGGCCGCTGAGCGAGAGGAGCCGGCGCGAGCTGGCGATCGCCGGCGGCCTTATGCTTGAGTGGCCGGCTCGCTACCGCCAGCTGTATAAATTGCCGAGAGCTTTTCGAATTGAGACATGCGTAGATCTACCAGCCACAGGCAGAACTCATCACACTGAACAGAGGCAGAGACCTCGTCTTCCTAACTGACCGACCTGTCCATCCCTAATCCGAGCGCCGTCCCTGAGCCAGGGCATCATGCCATGATGCTGAACGCACCGAGATGATCGCTCGGCTCACATTTGTTCTGCACTTGGAAGAAGATCGGCTGATCCGCCGGCTAACACTGTCACGCAGGTCGGAACAACGGTACGATCGCCCAGATCTTCGGGGGCCATCGCACAAAACTCCGAAACGCCTCAACCTCGACGATCGTCGATCACTTGACCGTCGGCTCCTGCGTGGCATAAGGACCTGCCGGGCTCCGAGCTGGAGGATGCTGCGGAGCGAATAGGTAGTATTATTAGGGGTACCCCTTCAAGGGTACCCCTTCTGAACCCTACTGTTGGCTCTCTTAAAAGGGACCTTATTGAGAGGGTCTATATCCCCAAGGGTCCCCCTAATCCTAGCTCCCAGCGAAGGATACCGGGCTGGCCGCCCCGTCTCCTCCATACAACGGCGCTGATCCGTTCGAAGATCTGGGCCTTGCGAGCCTGCCTTCGGGGTGATCGCCGCCGAGTGCACGAATAACGCACGTGAGCTCACGTCAGCATTCATGCGATCGCGGGCCTTGGCGAGAACCTCGGCCGCATCATCCTGTTCGGTGAGCTCTTTTTCCGGGATCACCTGGATCGCAGATGAAACCCACTGATCATACATCGATCTGCTGAGCAGAAGCGGGAACATTGGTAATCGTCGAAGAATCCGATGCCCCCTGCTCACGAACTGCGTGCCTGGCCGCCTCCTCCATGATCGCAGGAGGACCACTGTGAGCTTACGCTGCCTACCAGGGAGCGATCACCGCCGAGAGCTGAGCGAACTGCAGCACGTGGTCGGGCCCTTCGACGCGAGCGTGCTGCTGCGGCAAGCCTGGATGGAGTTGATCGACGCCTGACCGAAAGCCAAGTTCCCTGCACGGACGCATCCGGCTGCTGGCGACCTTGAAGCGCAACTCGACTCGATCCGCGTATTTCCGTAGCCCTCCTCGGACGATCGAGAGGTGACTCGGAGCTCACAATTGCTCCTGGCATGATCACTGGCCACCACAGATTGGCGACCTCGAAAGACATCACGGAGACCTTCACATCCAGGTAAGTGGCAGAGGTATCGAACATCACGGGCCAACTGAACGGCTGAAAAGCCGAGTGGGGAAGAGCCGAGCTGGCATAGGAGTCCCACTGAGGCCCACCGGTCCTGCAAGACATGGTGAACACCAAAGCCGCCTTGATGCCGTCGAGCGTGTAGTTCGCGAACAAGGAGCAGTGATAGCTCGAATTCGGCGGCATCACTTGATCTCGCTCCGTGAGCACGTTGATGGAGCTCGCGGCATTGGCCATGATCTCGTCCACGAGCCGGTTCTGGAACGGGCTGATCAGCCGCTCGTCCCTGTTGTCGACCACCAACAAGGAGTTGCAGGTAGGATGCGCCGCCTCCACCTGCTCCACCAACTCGGGCTTCTGCACAGCGAACGGGCCCGTTACAAGTATGAGCAGCAGGAGCGGCCCGCTCTCCTGTGTGGCGGCGACGGTCACGATCCTTGCCCCAACCTCCACTTCCCCAGTCACCAGAGGCTGCAGGCGGAGATTGACCAACATCTGCTGTTGGTGGCAATCTCCTGGGCAGCCCGAACTGGGGAGTCTGCGGCTGAACCTCTGGCCGCGCTAGGGGCCGGCTGCAGGGAACGACAGCCCTTTGCTATTTCCCCACGCCGACGATCGAAAATCAAGGCCGATCGGCTCGCCACGCAAAAACCGGATCATGGCGTAAACTGACCTCTTAATCCCTACTACGTACATACTTACTTATGTCTTCATCTGCAGCCTCCAACCGGTAATCGGTGTATCTGTATAGAGCCCAGTAACAGTAACGGGCCCTGGACGTCGAACTGGCCTAAAGCGCCTCCTTGACTCATGCCAATCAGAAAGTGTGCAACCAGCTGTATTCCTTTAGCCAGGTACTTGCTCTTGGCAGGTAGGTTTCGCTGCAATCAGCAACTGTCTTCGTTGGCACACGAGTTGCTGATTACACTTGTGCCCCCTGCACAACACGGCAGGCTTGGAAACATGCAGGACAGGCATGCAAGAAACAAGTTGATGTCCCTTTGTAACATAACACAACATTTTTTGGCACTCGCACTCGACGAGGTCAAGCGAGGAACCCAGAAGACAGCACCTGGACCAACATCGTCACATTGAACTCCCAGAAATTCACATCCCAGTTGTAACACAACATACACACACACACAATCACAGACACAGACACCCAGACGCACACACAAATATACAGACACAGCACAAAAATGTTCACTTGCCGGGGTATTCTGAGATTAGCTTGATCCCAAGCTGTCATACAACTCCGCAGCACCAGCACCGAATTGCAGCACTCACTGATCCTCCTTGAAACGTTGAGCGATACTTTCCGTGGCTGCCTGCCATAACCTGCAGTATCCCGTCAACCTGGCATCAAGCCAAGGTTGGAGCACCTCAAGGCCAGGCTCATGCGTGCTCCTTTCAAGATCTTTCGAGTCGCCAATGGTTGCCAAGACGCGTTCGTGCCACCAACGCTGAAGAAAGTTCCTAGGCTTAGGTTTTTGCTTAACAAAAAGGAATGGCTACGGCACTACAATGCAATATACGACAGCCACTTCAAGCGCAGTGCCGGCCACTCGCCCTGCGAGGATTCGCAGGCGTGTCGCAGAATTCGACACGGCTGAGCCCTTGCGAAGAATCAACTCTCGCTTCGGAAGGAATTTGGCAAACTGCACCCGATCCCTCCTCAGCTGCTCGGATTGCGCCACCCAGAGCAAGAAGGAAGTGGCTTCGTACTTCCAAATCGGAACAGTGCCTGGTCCCACCAACCCAAACTCGGCGGCACTGGTTTGTCCTTCCGGGGCGCGATAGGCCTGTAGTACAACAGCTGCGGGGCGTCATCCACAGCCTCCGACTTTACAGGGAGCACAAAGTGCACGCAATGCTAGAAGTTGTCAAAGATGCGGAGCTTGTGCTTGACATTGCTTGACTTTAGAGGCTGCTTGCCTGCAGCAGCTGTTCCAGCCGCGTGGGATTGCCCTCAGTGTGCCGAGGCAGCTGGCATCTGGATGTTAAAAGTTAGCTTCAAAGCGGAATCTGCTTTTCCGGGCAGCCAGGTCCCGTACGGAGCTTAGGTAGTCCTTGAAGGCCCTGATTGAATCCACAAGTTTTTGGGCAACATCTTGGCCTTGCCACAGAACGGAGTGAAAGATCAAGACAAAGGAGGTAAGCAAAAACTTGGCATGGCAGACTGATACCGGGGTCACGACGAAACGGATTTATCAGTGATATGATTCGTTTCTGCCTCCAGCGCCAGCAAAGGTACCCAGAACAGAAGCAAAGCCACATCAGCAATCGCAGTTGCTGATTGAGTAGACCAAGACGTCGGCTGACCTGAGCTACGAAGCTACGCAAGGTCAAAGCTGAGTTTCTTGCACCTGCACTTGGAGCATCGTCCCCAGGATCCTGACATTCCCGAAACTTGACCAGGTGTCGACCAAGCCGCCGCCACAGGATATCATTATGACATAAACCTGCGACAGGCGTACACACAAAAAGACTGATGCATACAAGAAGCAAAGCAAGAATCACAACCGCGTGCGCCTGATCCCCAGCTAAGAGTTTCCAGCTCCTCAGCCACCCGACCGCAAAGCTCTATAGCATCTAAGCTAATTATCATGCTGCACATCGCCTGCACGATCTTTTCCAGGTCCGGAAGACTCCAAAAACGCTCCTGATCAGAGTGTCTGCGTCAACCACCCCGCAGTTCATGCATGATGTGCTTCGCCCTACGCAAAAAGATCTGGCACTTGGCGTGAGCTCGCCACCCATGAAACAAACATGCGGCATGCAGTGCAGTTGCCGAAAGGGACGGGATGGTCTCCCCCAGCGCATCGCCGCAACTCGTGGGGCAAACTTCAATCCCCGAAGCGTGCGGACCGCTCCAGGGAGGATACGAAGCGACGAGGACGCTGTAAGATGAACTCGTATGCCCGGTCCCCAGGCCCTTCACCCCTGTGTCAGCCCGACTACCCCCTAAATACTCACCACGACCCCGCCACTCCGAGCACAAACCCTGGCCTCGAAAGGCAAACCAGCCCGGGAACAGACCTTTTTTTGCAACATCCTTGTGTAACCGAACAATGACACGCCGCCCCGCAAATTTCAAAAACCTTCATTCGCAATCCAAAGGGCCAACAAGTCATATAGACTTGGGGTGTGCAGTCAGGGCGGGGGCACCCGCCACCGTATGCGGGAATCATCATATCCTAATCCGCAGTCGACACCCCAACACGCAATCTGCTGGGCCCCAAACAAACCCTCCAACCAGTTAGTCTATCTATGTACTGCTTTCTGATAAGATAGAACGGACCCCTCCACCGACACAATGGAAGCACTGCGAATTCACAAGAGAAAGGTTCTGTTACCCGGTGAAACCAAGTGGGAGAGCTCCTTCAAAGCAATGTCAGGAGGAGGCCGCAAAGCTCATCGACGTTGATGGAGGCAGTGCCAACGTACGTGGATGCTTGAGCTACACATTGCTAGAAACTGCATACCATTCTGATGGAGGGCAAGAAGGAGGTCGCCGGCAGCACGCCAACTGGGAAAAAGTGCTCGGCTCTTGGCGTTCAAGAAGCCCCGCACTTCTGTCTGTGCTGGAGCGGGAAAATGACGACGAGTATTCGAGCAGCCGAGGAGAGCATGAGGGAAAAGGTGGAGGCAAGATGAGGCAAGAAGCTCAACGAGTCCCGCCTCGGGCACTCACGATGTAGGCGCAGACACGCGCATCTCTCTCTGTCGATGTCTCTCATTTTGAAGTTTCTGTTTCGCGCTCCGGGAGTGGCATCCGGGAATACGACTCGGATGGGAGCTGTGGTCTGAGTGAAGTCCTTCGCTCGAAGACTAAGCGGCTTCGTCCGGCCGTGCGCCGTTTCTGAAAGAATTGAAGGATTGAGCCACCCGTTGACCTGCAACTACGATGTCTGGAATGCTGACCGCTCTTCCAATCAAATCTTCCGAACATGCGGGAGGCTGTCAAACTTGCTACACCAAGGCAGAACACAAAGGCATCAACAACCACTGAGACACAATGCGGGAACGCGTGGCGAAAGCTAAAGCAGCCTGCATGGCCCATGGCAACACGAAACTTCGATACAACTCATTATCCTACCCGTCTGAACCGGGCCCGAGAAACAGTAGGATGAACTACCAGTTTCAATCAACCATTCACACGCTACGTCCTTTGGGCCAAACTTGCCCGTATCGTGCTGAGTGATCTTGTGTCCAGATCGTGTCCATTGCCCTTTGTTCGGCTTCCGGCATTGCCCGAACTGCAGCTCACAGTGTCGACGTTGCATGCGAATGGTTGCTTTACTGTGACATATCATGACCCTGAATTGACTATTGCTCACTCGTGCCACGGCAGCACGACTCAGAAAGCACCTAACGCGAAACGGGGTCCTGGTCCAGATGCTGCAGCACCTGCAGCAATCCTCAGTCCGGAGAGGGGTTGGGCGACTGTTTAAGCCTCATGTGATAGCATGCCCATAGTTCCCACATCAGTGGGTGGGGTAGTAGTTGATAGCCGTGCTTTCCCGACCACCACCAGCAGCACCAGCACCAAAAGCACCAGCACCGGCCCAGCTCGCAGCGGCAACACCACCACCACCAGCAGCCAGCCCCACTCCAACCCCACCATCCCGCACCACCGCCCCGCTCCAATCAAGGCACACACTACGCAGCGCACAGATCACGCACAGCACACCACGCACAGCGCAACACACCATAAATTAAACAAAAGGGCTGTTTGGAGGCCACGCACGCCTTTGGGGTTAGGCGGAGGCCGCGGGCGCTTTTTTGGGGCCTCCCTCCCTTCTCTAGAAAGGCTGGCTCGAGCCTTGGCCCACACATGCAGCACACCGCACACATCAGACTGATTGAAACCACAATGGGTAGAGTCTCAGGCTTTCAAAATTCGTCTGGTCAGATGCCAGCTCTTAGCCGTGAGCTGGCATGACTCCAGACAGACACTTCTTTTAAACAGCCCGCGCCTTCCGCAGTCGCTGATTGATACCGCGAATTCTTATAGTGCCCTTATCTGCCCTTCGACACAGGGTTGCGCACGCACAGCACGTGGAAGGACCACATACAGCACACTCCCCCGTCCCCGGTTGAAGTCTCTGCAAGGGCTGGCTGGAGGCACACCAAACACATCGCACCACATGCAGTACATCACACACAGCCAACTGCATACAGCATGTAGACGGACCGCACGCAGCACAACGCAATGCACGCCCCCCACACACACACACACACACACGCACCACATCACAAACAGCACGTAAAGGACTACACACAGCACACTACGCACAGCATTTAGAAGGAGGACACGCAGCACACCACACATAGCACACCACAGGCGGCTCACCTCACACAGCACGGAAGGACCGCATCAAGCAGCTCTGCCATGCCGGCAAGCGCACGACCACCAACAAGCCCTTCTGGGACCACCAGCAAGGCACACATGCCCAACCTGAACACACATTTGCACACGCTCTCTGAAGCCGAACAGAACAACATACACATCATACACACGTGAGGCTACTCGGTCCTATAACTGTTTTTCCGTTGTCTCGTTCTGGTCTCGAGTAAATGGCGTGTAGGCTGTCGATGCCGGGTACATCATCGAGCATGGAGCGGATGCTGAAAGCGGGGCCTTGGACGTCATATGGTAAAGGCCGCAAAGCCAAGACAACGCAAACAAAAGAAGTCATGTTTCACAGTGCACACAAGACCCCCCAAACCCAAACAGAGAAATACCACTGCCACAAGGACAAACAGCTCTGCAAACGCTTGGTTGTGCAGAGTAACTACGGTGCGAACTACGAAACAGCTTGCCCTGTTCAGGCTCCGCAGACGTGTTCACTGTGATTGCTGACACTCCCCTGACCACTGGTGTGATCTGTAAGGCGGTCGCGGATCTCAGCTTCCATATCTACATATGTACACTCTGGGGCGATAATTTGCACACGTCCCACATGAGGACGTGTAAGAAAATCGTGATCCAAGACAGCTGCAGAGAAGCACTTTTCAATCCCAACTGGGTTTCGACTTGCTTTGTGCAGACTGTGCAGGCAACAAGGTCTGTTTACGCTCGGGCCGAATCTGGGGCCAGCATCGTGTTGCCTGCGGTCTTGCTGAATATTGACCCTATGTTACTATGTTCGGGACCCGGTAAAAGTACTGCTAAGTGATGGTGCAGCCAGCCGCCGCGGACGGCAGATGGCACACTGGAAAGAAATGGAGCACTGCTGGTGCTGGCAACTGATGAAATAGCACAAATGAGGGGCGATTGCAAACTACTGTAGGTCTTTGGGGTTCCAGCACGCATAGTCGGGCCGAAGTGCTGATGCTTCATGCTGCAAGAGTATGCTCTCCACCTGCAGGAAGCCGAATTCGATAGAGAACGTAGCTGCAGTCTTTGCAGCTCTGTGAAACGCGTGGGGCGAACGGCTGCATGTGAAAAGCAGCCGGCCATCAGATCCAGTCTCAGAAGGCTGAGCGCCTCTCCTCTCCTCTGCCAGAGTCTCATCCTGAGACTCACGGCCCGCACTGCAAGGCATCCCGCACGTCATGCAGACTCTGACAGCACTCTTCATTTTCGGGTGCCTGCGGCAGCGTGCATGCTGCCGGTTCCGCCGTCATCTCCGGAAGCTGGTGGACTTAGCCTCAGACAAGTCTTGTTCGCAAGTTGCATACCTCACTCGCAACTATCCACAGCATGATGCCGAGACTGAGTGCTCTGCAATGCGACAATTTTCCCATCAGAAAGCCCGCGGCGGCGCAGCAAGTCCTCAAAATCAATTCACATTCAGTGGGCAGGAACGCGGGATGAAACGAGGCGGGGACAAAGGCAGTCAATCCAGACACATCGGTGAACGAAGGATCTGCACGAGAACGAACAAGCCTCCGGAGTTCACCAAAGATGCTCTGAGAGTTGGCACAGTCTTGGGACGAGCCGGGAGAACAATTGCACCAAGTACTCGTCACCACGCTCACAAGCTGCGTGTAGAGCTGTGGCACCACCACTAGTAGCTGTCCCATTGACAGCTGCTCCGTGTGTCAGCCTTGCGTGGTCAAACACTCTCGCCGCCCTCTTAGTCACCCTGGGCGGACTCCGAGGTGGCAACAATGCTTCCACGACAGCCTTCTTCGATGACTTTACGGCATCGCGCAGACTGAGCAAATCAGGATGACTGTGTGCTCCCAAACATGTCTATGGTCATAAACGGAACCACACTCAACAGTGGTCAGATCTGGTTGAATTCGTTGAACAAGGCACGGTGATCCAGCTGTAGCATTGACGTCGATGCCGTGCGCAAGGATTGCCGCGACCAGCTCCTTTCGGCGTGGCTGGCCGGAAGTTTAATCACTGTGGCATTTGGAGAGCTGTTTCCGAGAGAAGCGATCCAGCTGGCCTCGCTGCATCCACCGGCGGTGGCGGCGCCGAGAACTGACACACCATCCTGCACAAGGCTTGTCGTGTCATATTTCAAGAAAATCAGCACATGATGCACATGACAGCTCGTCCTTGTCGAGCCGCCCGGGGTCAGCCCCATGCTGGAGGAGCAATTTTACGACTCCTGACATGGAGAAGCAGTGGTTCTGACTGGCTCGCACAAAGAGATCTGTCCAGATCGGCTGGAGCGCGCGGCCAGCCACAAAGGGCTCCGGTTGTCCTCTTGAGTCAGACTCGGGCATCCCAGCAGTGTGGCAGGATCTTGAATGATACAACTGCTACTGCGCATCATAGCCCTACTTTCGACATGAATGGCACTGGCACGATGGAAACGTGTGCAGGCGCATGCAGAAAGCTTCAGCTGAGGTTTGCTGTCGCACTCTATCTTCACAGCCTCGCTCATGCTTTGGTGTAGGAATTTGGAAACACATCGAAACACCAAGGACGGAGTCCGCAAGATGCAAGCGGGTGAAGCGAAGCACTAGAAGAACACATCACATCGGGGGACGAAGTAGACGAATAAAAAATATTCGGCACTCATACTTTGGAGCAACCTAGCGCGAATTCCTGTCTCACCGGTCCACTAGAACACAGCAGGAATATCAGCATTGAACTTCCCCGAAGCCGGAACCATATCTCCGCAGGTCCCAATCACATGTTCTTGCATCCTCGTCGGCTTCGTCGAGTCGTGCACCAGCATCGATCAACATCCGAGTCAACTCTGCGAAGCCGCTCTCAGCAGCAGCAGCCACGGGACTCGGAAGCAATGAAGGTGCAAGGCACGGTGTAAAGCTGCTACGTCTTCATCGCTGAGACCCCTTTGTTTATGCCCCCAGCGTACGCTGACCGTACGCATCCAAGTGACGATTGTACACCTGGAGCACTGCAAGCTAAGCTGCAACCAAACAACTGTCTGTGCGTGTGTGGGCGTGAGTGCCTGGCCTTGGCAGGTTGGCAATTCAGCAACTTGAGGCTGCTTTCTGTGCCGTTGCGACTCGCAGCCTGGCATAGAGAATGTCATCACCACGCTAAATCATCTTGGCCATGGTGACTGGTTAGTAGCCATATCAGGAGCAACAGCCGCAGTAGCGTAGTGGAAGCTTGTGCTGCTGTGGTGGTCGTCGTCGCCAATGCAGCGGTAGGGACGTCATTATGGTTTGGGCATGGGTGCTCTGACAAACGAAAAATTGTGCTGCATCTTATCGACACTTATTAATCTCAGAACACATGTTTTGAATTCGGAACATCTTATTGAATCCCTGGAAAAACCTCAAATATTCGCCACCGTTTCGCACGGGGCTCCGTCCCGCTCAAGAATATTTTTTGGGAGTGTAAACTTACAAATTACAAAAGCGCCTGTTTGGCTTTTTGTTTTGAATAGCATCATTCGTGCAAGCTTTGGTTTGGGCTTGATAGTAGTAGTAGTAGTAGTAGTAGCAGTAGCAGTAGTAGGAGTCTGACCTTCACCTCATCTCGGCTCTGAATCTCATCTCCGATGATTCCGAGGCCGAAATAACTTTTCATGTCTTGAATGTGGTGACAAATGTAGAATCACTCCGAGCTCTTCTGCTGAAGAGCTCGCCAGCCAATGCTTGCAGAAGGGAAGTGTACAGGCACCAAGCTGAGCACATGGCCCCACCGCAGGAAGGGAGAGGCATACAGTTTGGTGGATGGGTTCATGGCAGCCAGGCTGGGGTCATGTCTAACACGACGCAGTTTCCCAATGTCACTCAGCTCCTGAGCTGCATTGTGCGATGTCTTCGACCATCTGGCTATTTCTCGACCGTTTTCGTATCGCTGAATGTTCCCACCCGTCTGCATCGTGATCCCAATAATCAGAGAATACTTTGATCCCGCTGAGGCCCTTCACGGGAGGCGAGGTCTTTGAGCAGGACGATTTTGGATTTCATCAGCTGGAGCCCACGGCTTAAGGGGCACATCAAGACCATCACACTATCCGTCACCAGACTGAGGGCAAAGAGATGGCACGTGGTGTTAGCGATTTGTGCTAGGTTTTTTGCATATTCGTGACACATGGAGGCTGGCTGGGAATGACAATCAGCGCTTGAATGACGTGGGCATGAAACTATGGCCATAGGAAGATACAATGATGCAGGGGTCACGCGACGTTGCAAAAATGATGCATACCAATATGATTACAGGCAGCCAGCGGTTTTTGCAGTATCCTGTGCTTGGAAGCGAACAGCCACGTGCCAATGCGAGGACGAAGCGAATCACTGGATGCATTTTCTCTCATGGCTTCGAGTCTCTCTGATGTGCGACCCGATGCAACTTCTGAGATTGAATGCTTTTCTTTCATGTCTCTGAGAGGGGCCAGTCAAGCTTTTCACTCTTTTAGACATTATACACGAGTAAGTCTTCCTGCAAAGTGATGCAGCTATCGAGCTGCGTGTTGCCGAATTCTCGCTGCTTGTTGGGGCTACCGGCCGCGCGAGGTCCGTTTTGTATGTTTTTTGGAGCTGCTAACGATTTCCAAACAGAGGCATGGAGCTTCTGTGGGTTTTAGCTGTCCCAGTTGATGGCCGCGTAAAAGACATGCCTTCGTGCCGCTACCTAAAGACGTTCTCGAACGTTTGCGCCACGGAAGGAAGGAAGGAAGGAAGGAAGGAAGGAAGGAAGGAAGGAAGGAAGGAAGGAAGGAAGGAAAGTAGTGGTAGTGGTAGTAGTAGTAGTAGTAGTAGTAGTAGCAGAAGTAGTAGTAGTAGTAGTAGTAGTAGTAGTGGTAGTAGTAGTAGTAGTAGTAGTGGTAGTGGTCGTGGTGGTGGTCGTGGTAGT
>CAJNDV010031608.1:72633-83985 GCA_905221635.1 Symbiodinium sp. CCMP2456
TCTCTTTCTCTCTCTACCAGGGCAGAGAAGGCAGGAAGAGACTCCCCACCCTCCCGCGCGCACCTGCAGGTCGCAGGTTTTGAAGGGTTTCGGGTTTCGGGTGAAGATTTGCTCCCCGCAGGCTCGGCTGTACATTGGCCTTTGGGGCCTGAACCCCCCCTTTCTCGGGCACAATCAGCAACAGACAACTGTCATGACGTTAGTTCTGAGGCCCCAGCCATGTCCCGTGGGTGCTACACAGCAATCGCAAACCGTTGAAACCACAACTGCCAAACCTAAGGTTTATGCTCCCCTCTGGGCAGGCATCGGGGTGTACTCTCTCTCCGTCTCTCTCTCTCTCTCTCCCCCTCCTTTCTGACTCAAACTACGAGGAACTGTCAGGCCCCCGTTTCAGAAGAAAGCAGCAAGCCAGAAAACCACCCCAAACACCTCTCTTTCTTTCTTTCTTTCTTTTTTCTTTCTGCTGGGCGTAGGGGTCGGTGTCCCCGACCCTCAGGCCATTGGCCCGCCCAGCCTGTTTCTTCTTCCTCAGGGTTCTGGGAGCGTGTTAGGCTCCCCGGCCACTGAGGCCCCCCGTTTCGTGGGGCACGCGGGCTCTCTCTCTCTCTCTCTCTTTTCTTCTTCTCCGGGGCTTAGGGAGCTGTCCAGGCTCTCCGCACCGCATGGTGCACCCCCCTCTTGGGGGCTTTGTAGGGGCACAGCAAGTCGGAAAAGATATGGATCTCTCTCTCTCTCTCTCTCTCGCGCCCCCTTTCTTAACCATCGCAATCGCCGATTGTGCAGCATGCATGACGTCGGCCCGTGGCCATTAGCGAACTAGCGCAAGTGGAAGCACCGTTGCTGACAGCAGCTCTGTGTTGTTGAGGTAGGCCGGGCCCAGCATGCCCGAAGCGAAAGGAACATCCAACACTTAGCCAAATTCTTCATGAAAGCTGGATGTACTCTCCGGCACTAATGCGCTCTCGGGCAAGCAGCACAGCTGGAGAATACCGAGAATTTGGCAGTGGCCACTGGCAGCAAGGCGCTTTGTTGTTCTGCCTGAACAAAAAGCAGGGAGGGACTCCGGGAGGGAATCTTTGAGGCGACCCCTGCTCGGATCTTGCCTCGTTTGCCAAAGTATCTGTCAGGGCAAAGGTTATTCGCCTCCCCGCTATGAAAAGCTCCTGACACAGGTGAACAAGCGAGGCTTTGCGAAAGGTCGGGGTGATCTGCTTCTCAATCCCAGTCCGCTCGGTAGAGTGCCCGTTCGGCCAAACACAGCATGGTGGCGACCTGACTCCCAAATCCAGAACTCCGGGCACGTACCCTCTGCAACATCACTGTCTGAGCAGCCCCTTAGGCTCGTGCTACAAAGCTGCTGGCAGCTGTTGATGCCACTGTCCTCTCCTCGAAGCTCCTCAGGCGTCACAGCTCTAGACTGAAGCACAGAACCCCAGCGCCTGCCACACACACACACACACGCACAAGGGGACACAAACAGACAGCCGATCCTGCAAGATGGGTAAAACGCCAAAGCAACACCAGGGAGTGCTGCAACAAGTTGCCACCTGAACTGGGGAGCGAAGCGGCTACATCAAGTTCAAGTTGTCGCCCGCTCCAAAGGCTTGGATACAAACTGTCGCCGCACCCCAGGCATCTGAGGCCCCAACACCCATGTGCCACGAAGCAGGTCAAACCACCCTGGCTTCGCAAAAAAGTCCCACGGCAAGCCAGGCGCTTTTGCATGCCACGGATATCTCCTTAAGCCTTTAAGCCTTTAAACTTAAAATACACCATCCTTGCGGATCATCTGCCAGTTGCAGCTACGAGCCCGTCTTCCGTGCTTTGAGAGTTCAGCAGTTCAAACAATGGGTTTCGGATTCAATAAGAACGAGGGGAGACAGCGCGACAGTTCCTCGACGCCACGAAACGGGAAACGTCCTCTGCTTTCCGCAGCATGCATGAGCTGCCGTGCGTGAGGTGTGGCCGGAAACCGCCGGGCTGACGGCTCCCCTTTGGAAGCTGGCCGCGAGAGAGTGCTCCAGGCTGCAACGGCAGTGGGGAAAGCGCCGACCTGGCGAATGCACATCCAGTCCAGTCCAGGCCTCCTTGGCGCTGCAATTGCGGCAAATTGCAAATCATTGCAAAACGCAAGGACCTGGCGGCCGGCAGCTCCCGCTTCACCTGCGATGTCCAAAGCAAAACGGCCTCAGCAAATCACACCAGATCTGCCCGGTCGCCAGTTCACGTGTGACGTGCAGGCGAAGTAATTCGTTCATTACAACACCGGTATCAGTTCGCAACAGCAACGAATGAAGGCAAGGAAAGGCTGTGGCAAGCTACCGCAAGGATTGTCGGAAAGCGATTATGGCAGTAGGGCGGCACAAGCCCTGTCGAGAGACGGTGATTTCTCTAACTCCCATGTTACCCATTTGCTGCCACCCGTGATAATCTGTTCCTGGAGCATTGAGTTCCAAGCTTTGGCAGGCAAGACGCTGGCAATAGCAGCACCCTGTCCACAGATCTTGATGCATCAATTCCAAACACCAACGGCTTAGGACAGACAAGTGCAACAACACCTGACCGTAAGGCGCCGGCTATGTGTGTGCTCACCAAGAGGAGCCTCCAGCAATGCTGAGCGACCCCAAGCCATGGAAACCTGCAGGCGCTGTGTGATGCATCTAATGGCCTTTACTTCGATCTGCCACGGCCTGGCAGCAAGAGGCCAGTGCTTGACGGAGATGACCGACAAAACCTTGGCAAATTGGCTTCTGATTTTGAGGTTCGAAACGTGTCTTTTGTGATTTTTTGCGGTTGTCAACCCACCCCGTTGGCAGCCTGTGAAGGTCTCACGCACCCTCCCGCTCCCTCTGCGGCCCCCACGACAAGAACATGCAAAGAACCACTTTCCGGCACAGGCACTGCAAAACGCCCTTTCAATTTGCAGCGTCACGACCATCCCACTTCCAGTCACTACCATCTCTTGCTCGAAATTGGCACTCCTTCAACTGAAGAATTCTCCCGGCAGGCAGCACAGGTCGCAGCGGTGACTCCGGCCCAAGCGATCAGTCGCGATCGAAATTGCATGGCGGATGCTGACAGCTCCTGATACAAAACTCTGTCAAAAATCACCTGGACCTGGCGGCAACAGGAAGAATATGTCCTCCGGGATACTGGTGGCAGCCTTGATGTCTGCTGCCTTTACCTGGGAAGTCGAAACGGAACAAGAAACTTCATATGCATTTGTTAAACACACGGACATGAGATTCCTGCTTTGGCAGCAGATACACTTCGACGTGCCTCACTTTCGGAAGCCTTGGCAAAATCCCAACAGCAATGCCGAGTCGACCCCACTGCTGCCACCCGCACAGTCCAGCAGTGTGCAAGTGGAGTTCTGGGGGTGTGGCCGCAACGAATATAGTCAAGAGAGCGCCAGACACAGGCAACACAACCTGTCTCGCACAGCAATGCCGAGACGAAATGGACTGCAATGAAGAACAGCACCCTCGAACGAAACCGGGAAGAAAGCCTCGCTGCTGGAGAAGAGAAACCACGGCTGCAGCACTGAAGCCACGGCAACAAGGCCCACAACGGACAGTGTGCGGAACCAAGTTCTGGAGTTGAACCTTGCTGGCAACATGCTTCGGTCTTGCGCTTTCGACACTGATCTCCAGAAGGTCACAGCCTCGTTAGTGTGCGAAACTCTTGGAGGTTTCGCTGAACACTTTGGACCGCCTGCAGGCCAAGTCCCGTCCAGTGCCCAGCAGGAGTCAGAAGTGATGTCTGTGCAAAGCGCTGCCGACGCCTGCTCGGCTGGTGCTTGCTTGTAAGCCTCAGCCGGCCCTCGATCCTCCCAAAGATTTTTCAGCCTGGCGCTTGTCAAAGCCCTGTGACATCATGCTTTGGTAGCGGATGCCATGCTGCTTCAAGAGGGCGGGCTAAAACAACAGTTATCCGAAATCAAACTTTTCCATTGCCATGTCTTCGTCACGTCACATTGTATCAAGGGACGCTGGAGCGGCCAAACAGTTGCACAATGGATACATCTGCGCCCCTTAAGACAGGACACTGGGCAAAGCTTGCGACGGCTGTTTTCGGCTTGCCTGATAAAGCCCCGCCGGATTTTGTTGTTCAAGTTGATGCCAGTCAAGATGCTAGGATCGAACGCCCACCTTCCAAGTGCCGGTCAAGCATGGCAGGCATGTTTGAATGCGAACCAACCTTCCAGATTGATGCCTGGACGCCGGCAACTCTTTCAAAATCATTCGGCTGCTTTGGCCGGAGAGTCGTCGCAATCTCGCCCATGGCTCTGCCTCGTGACAATCTGTACACATTTACATACTGCCGGGCCGTGACTTTGACAGGTCCACAACCTTCACCAACTTCTGCATGTCCATGAACTCCTGCCGCAGGTGGTGTTGGGAAGCACTATGAGGGCCTTTTGTGTTCGACAAGTTCTCGGCATCCATCTGCAAGCGTCGTTCTCCATCAGATTGCCGATACTCACCAACCCCTACTCGCAATGTCGGCTGGAGCGGGGTAGAGCAGAGTGCTTGAAAGTAATGGCACATGGGCAACGGTTGCAAGTGAGAAAAACAATGCGTTCGGCCTCGGCGTCCAGCCTAGAAGCTACCTGCACCACATCTGGATGGAGATTTCCGGCCGCCCGCATTGCATTTCAACAGTCCGATGTCTGGACTGACGCATGGCAAATCGAGACAAATGCACGTGACCTCAGCAACTTACTAAAAATATGCCAACATGCCATGACAACCGCCTTTTACTTAGTCTCGGAAACGATCCAGCGATAAACCATGAAAAGGCTGTCGTAACGGGACAAGCCTTTACGCTTCTTGAAGACTGATTCTCTCTTTCCGGTGATTCCTCATCTCCTCAGGAGTTGACAACCTTCACAACCCCAGGAAAACCTCATAATTAAGGTTTTCCTTGTGTCCGAGCCCAATGCCCATGGCTGCTTCCCGCTTGTCCTGCTCCAACTTCTCAGCAGCCGTTTGGGCTTGCCTGCATGAGCCCTCAAAAACACTACAGTTGCTTGAGCTGTGCAATGCTACATGAACCTTCCATCAGTTGAGCCTGTTCAGTTGAACTGAGCGTACAAGAACTGCCGCACCCAGCACAGGAAATAGCGCACACCTAGGCTGTCCGTGGTTGGCTCGACGCCGACCCATGCACCAGCAAAAAACTGGACTCTATTCAGGCAGCCGCGAAATCCTACCATGGAGCCATGTGCAACTCGGCACACGCCGTCGTTTGCAGCAAATTTAAATGCTGGTACTGGGGGGACCAGCACCCGGTCGCAAAGCGTGAGTTTAATGACGACTCTAATTCCAAACAGCTGGTGGGTGCGAGCTTGTCACCGGCATGGGAAATCTTGCATCCTTCCTACTGCACGCGACGAGAGTTTGCGGTGCTTGTAGTCCGAGGACACACAAAGTACAAATTACTGGTCGGAGAGACTTCGACGACCGGCAGCTCCAAAAAGCAATCTGACTGTCACGCATTGGCGAGCTGCAAAGGCTGGGAGAACTCGACCAATGCAGTTGCAACCAGCGTCGCAACCTCGATCCGCGTCAAAAAACAGATTGGCACACTGTCGTGGAGATCCCCCTGAGCTCAGCTGCCACGGCCACGGAGGTGCGTGCCGGCAGCGCGCGGACCGAGAACTGGGCAAGCTGCGACCAGGCTTCGGCGGTAGCCACTGCACGGCTGGCCCTGGCGATGCTGCCTTCCGCAGTGCAAACATGTCGTCATGTCTTTTTTTGAGCAGGGGCAGCTCATAATCTACTCCCAGCCTTCTGCATCGGCCAGGTAGGACAAGCTCTCGGCCATGGCCAGCGCAATCTCCGCCGACAGTATGGTGCAAGCAATCGTCACACTGCCAGCGGTGTCGCAAGGAAAAAACAGAGCACAGACAACAGGCAAAAGCCACCATCTCCTGAGCAGGCGCAGTACTCTCTTTGCAACTGGACACATTCAAACATTGCTTTAGTTGCACGATCACAGCTTCTTGGGCAAGTCGCCTAGCAGCTGTGTACCTATCGGGCCAATCATCCCTTATGTTCATGTTGTCTTGCTCGCTGGGAAGCTTGTTCGCCTTTCGCTTTGGAGCTGAGCTCCGTGCTCTTCACGCATGGGCAAAGTGTTCAGCAGTATATTTCAACAGAAGTTTAATGCTATGAAGTCGCGAAAAGGTTCCTAAAGTCTTCCTTACAAGTAAGATAATCTTACCAGATTCAGTATCGCCCCCGAGAGTGCGCTCATTCAATCTAGGGCCTCGGGATCTATAGTAATTCTGGGCAACCTTATGATGCGAACATGTGCGCAAAACGAAAATGAAGTACGGCTGGTTGAACTGTCACAGTAGCCGTTTCCAGAACGAGCGACGCGACCGCATCGGCTTGGCATCCACACACCTCATACTTGCCGCCGCAAACCTTTCCACCTTGTGCCGCCGATGCATTGCTATGGAGCATGCTGCCATTGCCGGAATGACCATCGACAAGGCCGTCAGTCTCAAGATATTGCCAGCGAACTCTACGGACAACACCGAAGCCGTTGTTGCAAGGGTTGCGATGGCCAAGTCGGTGGGGAAAGGTGCATACGCAAGTTGCGCTCGACCAAAGAAAAGCTCGGCCCGAGCCTCTCGAGTCAACAGAAATGCGCTCTGCCTCTTCGCAGTTGCAACGGCGCCCTTCCCTGCCGTTTCTTGCCATGCCGTGCAGAGCCCAACAGTTCCAGTGGCCAACGGCAGGTATAATTCAGCTGCGCTGCTTCCCAGTAACCATGGCGAGGCCGTGCTCAAAGCAACAAGCGCAGCAGCCAGAGCGTTCTGTGTTTGTCCTCGTTGCCTCAGACTTCTCTCGATCTGCAATGCTTCCGCTTTCAGATCCCGCGCAATTGTCTTCAGGTCGCTGAGAAATCCGTCATCAGACGGAGCATTGTCTGCAAGCGCTCCCCGACTGGATAAGATGTTGGTCACCCGGACGCTGCGCGACCGGGTCCCCGGCCTAGACAGGCCGTAGGACTGCGAAAGCATTCCAAGCTCGGCTGCCACTAAATGCACTTTTCGACGCTGCTCGGCAGCGAGGCCTCGAAAGTCCTTCATGCAATTGGGATCGAGGCTTCGGAGCTCGGCGCGCACAGTTTCTGTGAAGTCATCCAGTGAAAAATCGCGTTGCAGCTGTCGGAACTCACGCACTGTTGCAGACACCGTGTCTGCTCCATCCATGCTAACCGATGCTCCTGCGAAGATGCGCTGCGAAGCCTGATTCTCAAGCCACGCAGCATCTGCTTCAGCCCGAGACGTCAGGGAACTGGCGGTCGAACGGACTGTGCTGAGAACCTAAAGGTCTTATGAAAGGGGAGTAGTCAGTGTGCACGGGTTTGGGGGCTTCACAAATTGAAACAGCACTATGCTGCACTGGTTCCATTGGGGCACTGCTGGCCACAGCGATAGGGCCGAAGATGCTCTGGAGAATTCAGCCGCTGTGGATGCGAAGCCAAGGCTCGTCGCACTTATGGCACTGTTGGCACCCAGGATGGCCGAGTCTGCTTGGGCCTCCGAACAAAGGCACTTCTCTTACTGCGGGCGGGCTCCTTACTGCTGACTGCTTGCACTCTTACAGGCGCCCAAGCGACCTGCGCGAAGAATAGTTCGGACAGGGCTGCTTGTCGGGACTGTGCTGCGACCCTGCGCTCAGCATCGGCGAAAAACTTCTCGGCAATGAGGAAGCCTGGAGCGAAGGGATCAGCGAGCTCAGCTGCTATGATGATGCACTGCTTCTACTCCGGGTGCCGCGCTAAATGCTGCTTGTGCGGCGGCACTGGCAGACACGATCACTGCCATCTCGTCCGAGGGGATTGCTGTTAATGTTGCTGCCGGAAATCCGGTCTCGAACCTCACGAACAACGCACAGCAGCACCAAAACCCATGTCATTCGGGCAATGCCAAGCATGCCAGGAGGCCAGGTGAGTGGCAGAAAGCAAGCCGTGAAGCTCAGAATCCCCAGTGCTGCTCGCGCCCTCCTGCCGACCTGGGAATGCCGCTACTTCGGTTCTCTCGAGATGGGCACACCTCCGAAACGCGCAGGAGCCAAATGCCTGCCTGAAAGGCCTCCCGAAGCGATGCGGGGTGTCCGCACGCATACAACAAAGTGGTGTCATCCAGCACATGTTCATCGCCCCTGCGTGCAGCATTACAGTTTGTTTGCGTGTGCCTGTGAGAGTTGTTTGACATGTGATCTGTCCGAAGGCTCGCATGTTGCGACTCATCAATGCAAGCTTAAACGCTTGCTGCACTTGCCGTAGTTTCGAGCTGGATCTCGCTTTCAGTGGCCAGTGCTCACGGTGTGCCCGAGCTGGCGTTCCAACTCACTTTACAAATACGATGCTGGTCCAACGTGAATCTCGAGCACCTCTGCTGTAACATCATCCTGCGACAAATTCCATCAACCCGGGGCACGTCATCACTCACTCAGTCTGAAGACTGACGGTGATGCGACGACGCTATATCGGTCGAGGGATGTCAGACGATAGAGTAGTGAAGGTGTATCCGCCCACACTCGTGCCCGACACGAGCACGAACAAACAAGCATGGTGGCATATAATGGCATAGCTAAACAACCATACATATGTGCATGTATATGTATCATATACATACGCATGTACATACACACATGCATGTATGCATGTGCACATACAGCACGTGCACGCAGGCAAGGACACACCGTATTTTTGCTGGGCATGCGAGTTTGGGTCATCGGTGGCGGGGAGGGACCAAACCCATTGTACACTGGCGTTGGAACTGGAACAGAATACATCAGTAGAATCGCTGAAGAAGCGAACATCATCTTACCATAATGGCTGCACTAATTACCATGTATGGTAATCACAAAGTTCCTAGTACAAGTGTGTCCCAGAACACGTCCACACATTGTTGCTGTCGCTGCCACAACATCTGCAGTCACTTTCTACGTGCTCGTAACGCTAAGCATGCACAGCTTGGTGATCTGCGATGATGTTACAAACGTTGCAGGTGCTCCGTTGGGCGCCCCCAACCGCTGCCACGTCGAAGCAATAGCTTCGGCGGCATGGCTTTGGATTGAGGTGCCATGCCCACTGAGAACTGAACTTTTCGTTACACTGGTTTCCCGGCGCACACCCACACAAGCCGCCATTGTAGCTGCTCATCCTCTACTCGGCAGTTGTACTCCGATCCCCGGTCAAGTCGTGCCGAGAGAACCCAGAAATACCCAGAAGCTTCTGTATCTGCATTGTGTCATCTCTCTGGATCCGCATGTTCGGACAACACCTTTATAACATTCGATCTGACAGCCGCTTGAAGTTATGGGGGCCTCCACGTCGCCATCTTCGATTTCTATCGGCTCTCCATCCACCTCGTCCTCCTCCTACAACTCAGGTCCCGCCAACGTCTGCACAGCCATCAGCAGTCAGCGGAGTTGTCCTGCTGCAGATTGCGTAGTTGAGGTCGCAGCTTCGATATCACCAACCTCGAGAGTCGACCGTAGCTGCTCAGACACCAGAGCACCAAACCACTCCCTCGTCTGTGAGGCGGACAAGGCTTGGTCGTTTGTCGCCATGGCCCCAAGAACCTTGATCTAGGACAGGTTTAGCCTAACCATGCAGCTATGCCATGCAGCGTGCAATTGACCAACGCGCAAAGGACGCGCTGCATATGCCGTTGCAGCAGGCAGCTGATGCGAAAGCAAAAAACACGTCCAGGAGGGCTGCGAATCCTCGGAAAGTTGGCAATCACTGAATGATCTGGCTTAGCGGCTTAGCGGCTGGGCTTCGAGCCGTCCGTTCTAGTGTTCCACCCGGAGCCCACAGCGAAGGCGGTTGCTTTGTTTGCTGGATCCTCCTCGAAGATTTTCAATGTCACCTCACACTGCCAGTCGGGATTCTCAGGACTGCAGCCGAGGCTAAAATTGAGTGAAGTGCGAAGTATTGATGCTCCTTCTCGGTATATGTGCCGATGCATCTGCAGCTGTCGGTAATTTTAGGTCCCTCACGCACACTGCAGCAAAGATCGCTGTACAGCCGGCACCGAACGGAAGAAGTGCTTTGGGTGCTTCTGCCGAAGCCAACGTTCTTTCCTAGCGCAATGCAGAAGAACCCGCGGTCTACATGCTTAGTGCATCCACTTGCACAAACTGACGTTCGCTGACTGGTCCTGCTCTGCGGCATCTGAGAGGGCCTGAACTCTGGTGTTGCAGTTTCCGAGGTGTTGCTGGAACAGTGGCTCACACTGAGAACCTCATCGCCAAGACCAAGAAATCATGAGTTGTGTTTTGACCCTGCCTGCGAAAAGCTGCATCGGCCAAGGCCGACAGACTTCCTGAGCGAACGGGTGCTAGTCAGCGTCCAGACAGCTCTGCGGCAACAAGCATCTTCCTGCAGCCGTGTTGGCCTGCATTCCTAGCATCACTGTGTCCAAAAACACAAGTGCCCACATCAAAAGCATAAGCAGTTAACTTCACAGCCGGTACATGGCGGGCGAAGTTCGAGCCGGGCTGCCACGGGCTATCGCCTGCGAGATGCATTGTTTAATTCCTGAATCTGCGGTGCAGTCACGTGCCAGAGCTTTCGGCCATGGAGGTATAAGAGAAAATGGCCTTCACAAATGGCAAGAAACCACAAGCAGCGACAAAAACACAGTATGCATTCAAGCATGCTCAAGGCTGCGGCACTCGCAATCACAGGTATCGCGGCAGCTCCGAGCGAAGCACTGTGGGCAAGGAGTGCCAGCCCTGCCGCGCTTATCACCTGGGCTCAGCATCTCGAGTGTGCGCACGATGACCCAAGTACAACTTTGGCAGTGTAAGACTGTGACCGAGAACGCCGTGCCGCTTGTAACCGCTGGAGCCTCTTCCCTCAACACCTGCAGCATTCGGGGTTGGAAGCCCTGATTCTTGCAGCGCTCTCCACTATCTGGCTAAGACTCTCCAGGCGGAAACCCGCGTAGTTGTGTTTTCTTTGTCTTACTTGTGATATTCACCTTTGTCACCAAAAAAACACCCACCTCCAACTTGTTTTCGTATCGTGGTGTTGGTAGTAGTAGTAGCAGCAGTTAGAAGTAGTATAGTAGTAGTAGTAGTAGTAGTGGTCGTCGTCGTCGTAGTAGTAGTAGTACTAGTAGTAGGACTAGGAGTAGTAGGAGTGCAAGTGGGAGTAGGAGTAGGAGTAGGAGCAGGAGCAGGAGCAGCAGCAGCAGGAGTAGTAGCAGTAGTAGTAGTAGTAGCAGCAGCAGCAGCAGGAGTAGTAGTAGTAGTAGTAGTAGTAGTAGGGTCGTAATCGTAGCTGTGGAAGTAGTAGAAGTAGTAGTAGTAGTAG
>CAJNDV010031608.1:105567-135931 GCA_905221635.1 Symbiodinium sp. CCMP2456
TGTTTGTGTGTGTTTGTGTGTGTGTAAGTAACACACACGGTCGTCTTGATGCTCCGTGCTTCCAGTCCCTGTCGGTCCCTGTCGTCCTGCCTGCAGCCTGGGGCTTGCTTTGTCCCGTCCAGCCCTGCCCTCCCGTCTCGGCTGTCTGCCGCTTCTCACTTTGCACTGCACCTTCTCCTTTTGAGCACTGCCATCAAGTCATGCTGCGATTGTGAACGTCGGGCCGGATAGGCTTGTGCCACTTTGCTGCCATCATACCCGACTCGCTGAGCCGCAGCTGCAACAAAGTGGCCCGCGATCGCCAAGAACATAAGCTTCTGACGGAAGTGTGGCAGTGTGACGATTGCATACCCCGGGCCGTAAGGGTCCAAGGACCTCTCAACACCGACGGGCGTCCACACATGTCCGTCACGCGAGGGAGTATGGAGGGCACATGACAGATAGCACCGGAACCCATCTAAACCATCAACTACCCGAAAGGCCCCTGCCCCACATGGTTTCTTAGAGCCCCACATCGTTTCTCAGAGTCTTTGCTCCACCGCGTCATGGCTGTGCAAGACGCAGTCTCCACTGAAGTAGCCGGAAAAATACTGTCATCTCTGCCCCAAGATGCCACAGCAAGGCGCTAGGGTAAAACGCAAACTGACCCACGCACAAACCTAACATGTTAACAATATACCGCGCTTAGCACCTTACTGCCATCGAGGAGCCTGCTTCAAAACAGACTTAACTTGACTTAACGTGTTTCGGTCCTGCACATGATTCAAGTCTTCCTTAACGACCATCTTGTCTTGTCTTCGTGGTGCTCAGCCGGTCAACACTATGCAATACAGTTCGGCCCCCTAGCAACTATCCATATCCGAATTCTCACGCACTAACCAGCAACCATGCAGATGTAATTACTCGCACATCGACATGCATCCAAACTCCAGCCAAATTCCGGTGTCTTGCAGATTCTTGCGCCCAAACTCCACAAATTCCTGATTCAACAAGCTCCGAATTTCCCATACAGATGTTGGCATAACCTCCATGCAACACTGTTCACAGCCAGTACAAGTCCGCGATGCAAAATGCAATCGCACGTTTGCCGACGATGTGACCAGATTCAGCACCGAATCGCCAACGTGCCCGAAGCCAGCACCGCAAAAGTCCAGTACTACAAAGGTCACATTGCTTGCCAAAAACCAGCATCACAAGCACATTCGCTCCCAGGCCGGCAGAGTCCACATCCCCGCCAGTCCTTGAATTCATACATTCATGAATGGAAGGGGAGGGTGACAAAACTCCGAAGATCAAGACCCCAGCCGCTCCACAGGGGAGGAGCGGGGATGATCACAGGCACAATGGAAAGAAGGCCTAAACCGAACCACCCAAGCATTCCAAGCGCAAGCTCAAGGCCCAAGCTGTTCCACAGGCGGGGGATACCATTGGCATCGGAAGTGGGGGGGCGCCAGGGTGCAATCACATATTGCCGTCCGCCTCGCCGGGTTTGGTCCTGCTAGGATCCTGTAGAGATTTACGGAAAATTCCTGAGGATACTCCGGGTTGAAGGTGTGGCCGCGGCTCCCGCTACAGCACAAGCAAAGACCTACTGCTGCGCCTTCAACGATGTCTGCTTCCCATCTCAAATCCAATCACCTTTGCATGCAATTCCCCGCCTGGCGTCGGATCTGGAATTTTAGTACATCCCCGCACTAGTACATCCCCGCCCTCTGTATACATTACTTGGGTGTTGGGGGGCATGTTGACTGTGAGGAACGTCTACGGTACCAACAGTCGTAAAAAAAACACTGAAAGCCAACAACTCGCAACCAACACATCCACATAACCAAGACACCCACCACTTGCCAGACTTCAGGAAAACCCACTCCATTCTAAGATGGGTCTTTTGGAGCTCTCGCGCTTTGTTGTTTGACTTGCGTGGTGACTTTGGCTTAACGACTTGTGACTGGTGACGCTGTTACTTGTGCGTGTGTGTGTGTGTGTCTCTTGTATGTTTGGCGAGTGTTGGGCTTACTGATTTGCTAGTGTTTCCTCCGCAGGAAGTCGCTTTGGTTTACGTGGTCTGGATCAACAGCAACCTCAAGCACACTGATGCACTTCGAGGGGGATGCTCATGCAAAACTGGCTTATGTGTCGTGGCCCCTCGAGCCACCAACGACCCCGTCAGTAAGTGGCCCACATCAGGCAGAGCCTCAAAGGTGATGCAGTGTTTCCGGCTGCGCAGAAGTGTTCTCTGCTTGTGCAAGACTGGGGCATCTGCTGCGGTACGATGGCAAAACACCACGCGGTGACAGCCAAGCAACTCAGATTTCCAGTGGCATGGAGGCACAGCACTAAATGACGAGATCCACTTGATCTGGGTTGCGGGCACATGCCCGCCCATGGACCGGTTCCTAGAAACTGCTTTGCGATCGCAGCCGCTTTCCGTTCAACAGTCTCACCCATATACACAGAAACAGGAGGGGGCAGTTGAGGTAGCTTGAACTTTTGCCGGAACAGTTTGGATAAGATCAATCCAAAAATTAAGCTTGGCCCTCCTCAGCATTGAGCAGGATGTAGCTGAGTCCTCGTGCCGTCACCCTGTCTTGAAGCATGTCCTGAAGCACATGGAAGCCTCCCCTAAGTTCGAAGAGCCAGATCCTGAGCAAAGGTCTTGTTTCCAATCTGCTGAGGGGTGGTTCAGCTACATTCTACACTGCTACATCTCAGCACGAGTTTCTAACTACCGGGCATAACTCACAAGCAAAAAGTCTGTGGCCTGAATAACCTCCCGGTGATTTGACAAGAAGCCCGATAGCTTCCATGAGTGCGACTCTTCTAAGCAGTTTGTTTCGATCCTCCGACACTGGGCCCCGTGCCACCCCAACATCGGTCTGAACATCGGGTATAGCAGCCTGTGCCATGCAACTCGAACTATTTGCTTAGCAGTTGGTGCGCAGGGCAGTTCCCAAACCGCCTGTCATGGTAGCACTCGACTCAACTTGTGCTTCCACGTCTCACACGACAACGCGCTACGTCATTGAGCCAAGTTGAGCCGATGCGCCACGAAGGGAGCATAGATACCAGAAACCACGACGGCATGTTCGGGCCTCGGCGCACGTGTTTTTGGGTCTTGCGCAGCGCAGGAAACCCATTGCACACGAAATTGGAACGGATAAGCTTGAGGGACTTATGACTTATGACGGTGAAATTGAAGTTCGGGGACTCATGGGAGCCTCGCCAGAGCCTGGCCCCGGTGTTTACAATATCTTTGCCGGCAAAATGTCAGGGTCAAAAGGCAGGTGCGAGAGCTTGTGCAAGGACCGTGCATTGACGCCGGCTTGGGCACATGCAGTTGGGCTCCGGGTCGATCCATGTCTTGATGAGGAGAAAACAGCTGCCAAGAACAATCTCTGTCCACGGCCACGGGCATGGTTCCATCTCAGAAGCTCCACCTCAATGTGTTGAAGGACCAAACCTCAAAGCCACCCAGCCTCGGTCGTTGCATGATCTCCCGGCGCTGCGGCGTACAGTGTCGGCGTACAGCTGAGGCAAGCGCCACAAGGTCACGGTGCAGAGCACCATCCCCAGGTAGCTGGCCTGTGGCTGCGACTGGGAGCGGAGCAGGGCATGCAGGGCATTGCGTAAGCTGGGCACCAGCAGGCAACGGAAGCAGCGGCGAACAAAGAACGCCGCCAGCGACCCAAAAGATGATTCTATGTCCTTCCAACAAAAGGAAACGCGATCTTCGGAAGGCCGAAATTTGAGGTGCCATTTGCATCCTTGCTGTGGTATGCGTAGTGCGTCATGAAACCAGAAAGTAGCACAAAAAACTCCACACACACCTTGGCTCAAAGCACCCGCAACTTTACGCGCATGGCTCAGCTCAGTTTGAGCTTGGACTCCGGCATCGACTCCTGGCTTCTATGGATGACGCGACCGACGCTGGAGTCACGTCAACAATCTGAGCATGCTACGTACCAGCATCTTGTCCAACAACGAAGGCTGTCTCGGCGCCATGTGGTGGAACCTGACAGGTTTCACAGCAGCCGTCTTGTCAGAGTGCTGAGGCCCTGAGCACGACACACGATCCACAAGGCGAACACCGTCCGCACTCCATCAAAATGGAGCCTTGTCTCACAGGTGTAATGGAAGTCTTAAACCCGCGATGGCACTCTGGCCATCCTTTTGACAAGAACGTCCCTGGGCCCCAGGAGAACTCAAGCGAATCGGCGAAGCTTGGCATGGGGCAGCCTTTCAGAAGCCTCAGTGGGCATGAACAGCAACAACTCGACACCGTGTCGCCAATCTACTGCTACTCTTCTGAATCAAAACCTCGGAGGCGTCGTCAGACTGTTCAACGGCTGTTCCGGCTGTCGCATCCTTATCTCCCGTCCTCCCTCTACCCACACCTCAGCTTACTCTGTCTGCGAACCCTAGCTGGCCACAAGAAGTAAGAACAATAGGCCGGGCCGAGCCGCATCGTTGGACCTGCCAGATGCATGGCGGCTAATGGGGACACGCTGGGACGATCGAAGGTGCAATGCCCTGCCTGTCATGCGCCAATGCTGGTGCATCAGCTGGACCACCTTCCTTGTCGGACTCATCCCGCATTGCCGAGCTCACTATTTATGCCTGTGTTGCAGAAGCAGACCGATGTGCTCAAGCACAACTGTTCGTTGCCATCAATGCAGAGCAGGCCGGTGTTGCAGTTCGCATCACCACATGTTGCCAATCTCTGCTGTTAGCTGCTCGTTGTTAGCCTTTTTATGTTTGCGTTCAGCTCCGTGCTTTCACACATATGTGATATATGCTTGAGCGGCAAATCGAGAGAGTCCACTTCAGCAACAAGCGCCGTCGTCCCGCTTCAGCACTGTGTTCGACTCTCACGCTCGGCAAGGATTCGCGATGACAAGTCCTGAACTCCTAGTAGACAAAGCTCAAACCTTCAGCCAAACACAACACAACGATTCTGCATGTCAGATGCTTTGTCCCAGAGGCGCAACTTTGTGAGGTATGTCGGGCTCACCAGCCGCAAACCTCATTCGGCATTGGCGTGTAATTGGAAAATGATCTGACAGGTCTTATGAGCCGAGCAGCATAGTAGTTCCTTGGTTTCCACGGTACACAGATCTGGGCTGAAGGAACATGCCGGCCTCTGCCCTACAGTCCTGTGCATGCCAGGCGCATACTCTAGGCATCGCAAACCAAACTACGCGCAGGTCATGGCAAGATCTAGCAGGCATCGGCAACCACAAGAAGAATGAAAAGCATGCTTCTTCTCCCAGGTGCTTGAAGAACTTCCCACGCAGCAGCCATGTCGGATCCAGAAGATGGCTGAAGACAGGATCAAGCACACGAGCAGCCCCGTCCTTCGGCAAAGATCGCTAGACGATTATCGCTTGGGAAGCCCGGTGAATGCTTAAGACTAGAGCAATTCGCGGTGCAAAACCTGTTGGGGGTTTTGCTTGCGGGGCCTCGAAAAAGTGATGTAAAATTTGTTTGGTGAATTGCTTGCGGACCACTGAAACGCTCGCCCGAGGGCTACAAAAAGTGGTGCAAAACCTTTTTGGGAAATCGATCCAATGCTCTCGGGAAGCTGTTAAAAGTGGTGCGGAACCTGTTTCGGAAGTGGTTGGTTGATCCCTTGATACCGTTGATACCTAGTACCCAGGTCGTTCTGCGTCGATGCACCCGTTGCAAAGTCCACTCTTCCCGCCTGTTGGTTGGGCAGCGACTACATCTGCGCTCAGCTCTGTGCGATACGGAATTTGCAAATCGACAGGACGGAACCCCAAGATTCCAAAGTAGGGTTTACACTAGTTAAGACTAGGACATTTGAAGGTGCAAATCCTGCTTCGGAACGAAACCTCTTTGGGAAACTGCTCGCAAACTGCTGAAACGCTGCTCCGAAGGCTGCAAAAAGTGGCGCGAAACCTGTTTGGGAAATTGCTCGCGGACGGTTGAGACGCCCGAAAGCCCCAAAGGCGCAAACGTGATTCGCAAATTTGCTTCGAAATCCTCGGTTCCGACCTGCGAAGTGGTTCCGAGCCGGTTCCGAAACGATTCCGAACCGGTTCCGAACCAGTTCCCAACCGCCTTTCCGGACCAGTTCCGAATCGGTCCCGAACCGGTCCCGAATCGGCCCCGAACCGGCCCGAACCGGTTCCGAGCCGGTTCCGAACCAGTTCCGAATCATCCGAACCCGTTCCGAGCCGGTTCCCAACCGGTTCCGAATCGGTTCCGAACGGCCCCTGAGCAGTTCCGAATCATTTCCGACTGGCTCCCGAACGGTTTGCCCAAGACAAGGCCTGTTAGCACTGTGAATGCTTGTGGGCTGCATCCCGAACAGATATCTCGTACTGTTACTTTCTCGGGACGCTCCTGCCTTAAGACCGTATATTTCGCAGGAACAGAGTGCCAGTGTGATGGCTGCGCAGTATGCGACACAAAGGCCGCAATCCTTCTGAGCAGCACTGGGTGTTTTGCCAGACTTCAACTTACGGCGTCCTATCCCAATGCTCAGATGCTCAATCTAAGAATCTAACCCCCAGCAGAGTTTCTCCATTCTGAAGCCGCAACTCCAGTACGGGCGAGCCTTGAAGGGTCTGTAGCCTTGCGTCCCCTGAAATGTCAGCTTTTTCGGGTAGATTGCGTTTAAAGCTGGTTTCGGGTGATGCCACCAGCATCCACCGACTGACCTCTTACTCGCCATAACTATGGCCGCTCCTGTGTCGATGACGGGCACATACGCCAAGACCGCGCCAATAGCACCAGTTCCGCTATCAAGACGATGACCCGACCGGTCTACACATGTTCTGCGACCGCGACAATTGGTGGCTCTCTTGCGAAATGTCGACACGGCCTAGCATGCTCTCCTCCTCATCCAGCGGTGGCCCAACCCAGGTCTCATGGCTGGCCGCGACGGCACCGACGCCGCCAGGCGCCATGTCCGTCACCCAGCCCGTGTCCACCTCGGCTGCACAGGGATGTTGCGTATATCCCAGCTGAAAATCTTCAGTGGGACAGGTATGCGGTCATAATGCAAAGCTCCGCCGATTCTACAGGCTCTCGGCTTGGCAGCTGGCACAATTCATCAATATCCGGCGTCGATACATGTCCTGCCAAGTGCCCAGCATCCGGCTACCAAAGCATACGACTTGCACTGTTCGTCAAGACAGGGGTCCTTGCAAGCAGTGTGTGTCATCATGTTCAGAGCAGCTTTCGCCATGTTCGTATGTGGATGCCCCGGACTTTTGTTCTTTACGGAGAATTTGCCCTCCAATGCACCTGCAATCCATCGGACAGGTGGTTGAATGGAGGCAGGCATGTCTGCGATGTAGCAAGCGCTGCACTCACGTTCACGATGTGCCCGTATGGTTCAGACTCATCTTTTGGAGCCAGCGCCTTGTACGAAAGCCCTTCGAAACACTCATTCTAACGATTTGCACTTCCGAGCGACTGGCTGCAGCAAGCTTGCTGCAAAGTATGAATGGGGCTGCGGTGTTCGCAGCTAGAGTCTGTAGAAGCTCAAGAGTTTCAACCTCAAGTCAAGGCCACAATAAACCCTCTCATGCACACGAAACCAGGTCTTAGAGGCACACCTCTTCCAGTCGTCTCGACCTGAGTGACAGCACAACTGAGGTGACAAATTGCAGCTTAGCACTTACCCTTCGCATACGTTGATCAGGAGCTCAGAAGCTCCAGTACATGAGCTGAAAGGGTGTGCATCTGCCCATGATCGTTGCTGTTCGTACACCAGCTTTTCAAGAGCATTTTTCTCGGGGCCTAAGAATACATCACCTCTGTAGTGACAGTGCTTCACAGCTGATAGAACAGCCGCCACTGTCATGCAGCAGTTGTAGCGGCAGCGGTAGTACAGCGCACCATGACAGTCATTGGCCGTCGCAATTGGTAATTCGTAGCAACAATACTCGCAACAGTACTTGTTCGTGCATTGGTCACAGGAATAGGCGAGCTCATTAGCGCAGAAGCAGCAGCAGGTGTCGTCGTTGTCGTCTCTGTCTCATTCGTCGCCGTGAGTAGTCGTCGTCGCAATAGCAGAACCAGCAGCCAGCAGGACTGGTCGTCGTCACCGTAGTAGCACGACAGCGTACAAGCGGAGCGTGGCATTGCTCGGATTTGTGTGCTGATTGATTGGGGCTGAGAGTAAACGGTGCCGTGCTTCACATATCTTCACGTCTTCTAGTCTGACATGTTGCACTATGGGCTCTTTGGAGACGCAAGGCCAGCCACAGCTGAATCGGGTGGCAAGCAGCGTTGGGTGGGTTCTTGCCATCCTGTAATGGTTTCGAGGGTCGCGAACCGACTGTGCTGGTCAGGCTGGTTGGATGGGCATGCTCATACTCGTTGTTAGTACACGTGCTCCAGAGCTTCGATGCCAGCAGCCCTCCCACGTCCAAGGACATCCGTCAAGTCGGCCATTCAGGCATCAAGTACCACACGAATCGACAAAAACAGCACTTGCTTCTATCCACCCACACTTGCCCCTCAAGCAATATATGCAAGGTGCTAGGGTGCCGTGTAGATCCGTGTAGATTCACCGTACGAACAACTCCAGGATAGGGCAGCGGGTAGCAGGTAGCATTTTATAGGCAACATTTTGCAACAGGCCTCGTTGTCCAGCAGCCCGGTCTAGCCAAACACACACTCTCATCCGCTGACTCGGTTAATTTAATGCAATATCCTGGTGGTCCGGACAAACTGATCGAGGTCATGTCTGATCACGGCAGGCTGCCATTTGCAAGACACGCTGCGCAACTGGCAACCGGTTTTCTTGGAGATGTACAAAACCCACTGCTGCCCGCGCCTCTGCGGTCCTCACCCCAGCCCCGAGCCCCAGCTGCTCGTATTTCAAGATCTCCCTCCTTGTCGGTATTGCGCCACTCCGGGCCCTGAGCATCCCTGAGCTTGAGCTCTCCGGTCTCACGACCACTAGAGCGGTCTCGCAAAGCCCGCAAAGGCAGCGCCTGCATCCGGAATCTCGAAAAACCCTGCGAGGCCGAGGCTCTCAAGCTCGAACCTTATCGACAACCCTACACCCTCTGCATTCAGCCATGGCGCCAGCTGTTCTGGGCCGAGAGATCCAGCGGCTGTCTGGACTCATCGAGTTGCCCTTTTGGGAAATCCTGCAACTTGAAACATTCGTCGCACCAGTTTTTGCAAGTATGCGGGCCCGAGCTTGCCTCCAAGGCTGCGGCCTCCTTCCACATAGCCTGGATTGGTTTATTGGCGATAGCATGACGTTTCTGAGCATGCGTTGCTTCATGGCTGGTTGTTGCTGCGTGGCATTCGCTTCTGGAAGCGGAACCACTTCGGATCGCTGACCGTGGGAGCACGGCAATGCTATCTCATCCAATTTCGCCGGTTGTCGGATTGCCTGACAAACAACTCTAACGACGGGAGCAGTACAATGAAAGGCGGCTGAACACACCCAAGACTGAGTAAGAACATGCAATACGTGCCCGCACGGTGCAGATGACTTACATGATGCCAATGGCTCCATGCAAATAGTCTCAAGAAAACAAAAGGCTGCAACCGAGCCCAAGCAACGAGTGCCGAACCGTGCAAGCTTGCAGCCTCGCAAAGCAGGATTTGGAACAAAAGCTAAGAGCATCAACGAGCCATAAAGAAGAAATTCGCAGAATCAGAAGCAATCGTCGGGTGTTTAAGATGCTGGCAGCTTTGCCCTCCAAGTCGGCCATTCGAGCATTCCACCCGTCCCGTCGAGTCAAGGTCTGCGCTGCATTGTTGATGAGGACCTAGGTCAAGACTTGCAGGAGTAGTTATTTTATGTTATTTTGTTAGAGGAAGGTGGGAAACCCAACCATTGAGCTCCGAAGTGAGTTGTGCGAGGCCCAAGCATTGGAAACCCGCCAGGTTTTCGGCAACTCGGACAATCTGCGAAGGGTTAAAATCCCTCTTCCGACGAGCAGAGCTGGGTAAAAGCTCTCTGAAATTTGCGAAGAACAGCATGTTCCTATCCATTGTGGGGTCAAAGGCAAATGTGCAGAAATACACGGGCGCCGCGAGGCACAGTTTGTCACTCATGCCAGAAAATCGTGGCAACTCTTGAGGTTTTTGCAACCAGGCCGATAGGTGCAGCCAAAGAGTTGCAACCTTTTCTGACAACAGGAACAGGCAGCGGCTTTTTCTCCAAGCTTAAGAAAGCTGCGTTACACAGTGGTTTCTGTACAAATTCTACAAGGTGCAGCCTAGCTCAAGCCCGCGGGTGTAAATTGGGATTAGGGCATCCTACGTGATTTCTCACACCCCCTCCAATCGCGAGGGTTTGAACTCGGGAGGAATTCTTTCCACAGCGTTCACTGGTTTGCGCGACCATCGCGGAGATTCCCGCAGTCCTGGAAAACATGCGGGGTGTAGTTCGCCAACCACGAAGAAGTATAAGAACTCAGGCCGATCCTCGTGCCTCGTAAAAATAAAGATGTTGCCCCAGCAAGTGAGGCGGAGATCCGCCGTGATAATATCTGCTGGCCGCACAGAGGTCAGACACACACAGGTCATACAAAGATGTGCTGTGCGCCTCGTCGTGGGGCATAACGCACTGCTCCAAAATTCGCTTGGGGAAGTGGTGGCCATCGCGCTCCGGATTGGAGCCGTCTGCGCCTTGCGCGCAGGATGCCATCGTTGAAGTTTTGAGGCTGACGTGGTGGTGCTGCTGCCGCTGCAGCCGCGGCACCATCATCATGTGGCTCCGGCTCCGGAGGTCGGAGTCGGAGGTCTCGTGCCGCCCGCACCGTCTCACGAAAGAGGTTTTCCACAGCAGGGAAGTGTGGACTTCCTCCTCGGCTGGTGTATTCTCCTGTTCTTCTTCCTGTTCGCCCCCGGCCTTTTCCGGCTCGGAGAGCTGCTCTTCCGGTTGACGGTGTCTTTGTTCCTCCCTTCCTCGCAGCGCTTTGCTGCACCATCGCAGCGTCCGGGTCAAACTGAACCACGATCCACGCCAGGAGTCTCCCGGAGTCTCCTCCTCGGGGGGTCTGACCCTTTACTCTTAGGATCTGGTTGGCCACCGTCGTGCAGCAGGCCTGCACGGGAACACAGGTTTTCACTGAGACGGCGGGCTGTCCCGCACAAGCTTCACCGAGTGAGTTTCCCCGGCGGTGGCTCCCGCGATGGAGCTTGGACCCGCCATAGCCACGGTTGTGCAACTTCGTTTCCGCTTTTGGGTGGTTGGTCAGAAGATTGGCTGGGCTCTCCGCGCCTTCACCTTTCTGCTTAGCATGGCCTTGCCCGTGGACGTAGAACTCGCAAACGTCCAGGTGTCGTAGCTTGATCCCCCGCGGCACACCCGGCCCCCCAAAACCACCGGGTTTCGACGCATCCGCCCCAGTCAGACGTTGGCGTTGCCATGTGCTGCGCCAGCTCTTTGACCGCAGACTGGATATCCCGGCGGTCTGCTGAGAGATAAGCCCCTGACCCGACAGCCGACCCGACCGGAACTTCGCGGACTCACCCGCATCAAAAGGCGTGCGGCGTGGTGTCGCTTAAGGCCGGCTTCCGGGAAGGCACCGGCGACTTGTCGCCAGCTTCAGGCCAAGGGCTCGGTACTCCAACCTTGCTGTGCGGCGCCCAGAGAGATTTCCATCGAGTCGCAGCAGCCTGTCCACAAACTGGTTTCGGAGCTTCTCCTGTTCATACGGCGCATGCGGCGGTTGTTCCCGCACCCACTCCTCGATAGGTTTGCACTCGGGAGGTGGCCACACACACACCCACTTGTCTCGGTCTGGGCCCTTCTGTCTTAAAATGAGGAAGGCCGCGACGATATCGAAGGTGTGCATGGCACAGCCTCGCTGGAAAGTCAGATAACACTTACACACCAAGCATGCAGACACTCCCTTTTTCAATGGACCGCACACACGATCCACCACCCCAGGCCTGCTGCAGCTGCAGCTGACCATGGGGGATGGGGGGAGTCACACACCCTAGAAACACACAACCCTCAGTCGGCCACATGGGGCCACAGTGTGCCCTCACCGGGCAGTTATCAAGGGCGGGCGGGTGGGCTGTCGAACACGGTGAGCCCACTGCGACACGACAAGCGCTGATACGAGCTGCTCACAAGCTGCACACCGCACTGAGATGCATGCTGTGGGTGTGTGAAGTGTTCGGTGCATGCACGGTGCGCGCAGGCATTCCTGGGGGCGAACATGCGCAGGTCCTGCTTCTGTTCCTCAGCAAACCCAGCTCCAGTGGATGCAGCCCGGAGCTCCCCACCACAGGGTGGAAAGCAGAAGGCCGGCAAAGCAGCGAAAGTCTTGAACAACACAGAGGCCTGACAGACCCCGCTGTGGCGCAGCAGCACCTGGCACGGTCATGGAGTACCTCGACTCGGTGCCCGACCCGGAGCGCGTGCGACAATCACGGAAGAGCAGCTTTTAGAAAACTGTGGCGGCTCAATGCCTTCACGCCTGTGCTGCGCTGGGAGAAGCCGAAGGATGCCCAGACCTTCCCAGGTAGGGATCTAGTTTGGCTGCAGGCCATCACTTCCCAGCTGGTAGCCCCCTTCGAAGAGCGGCTGGTGCTGCAGCGGTGGCTCCCCTTCCTCCGGGGCGCCTCTCGGTGCTGCCAGCTTCAGAAAAGCGTAAGCACCCCTCGTACTTCATCTTGCCCATGCGTGAGGAACCCTGTCACCTTATGGCTTCTCTGATGTCCCCCAGCACTGCTTCAGGACGGTTGCTTGGCGCCGTCGGTCTGGCAGGCGCTTCCTCGGCTCTTTCCTGCAGTGCTGCCATGTCCGCCGCATGCGCATAGTTCAGCACCCCCACTTCGTCGAGAGTGTTGACAGCTTCGTCAAGGACTGCATTCACTGCTGTCCCCCAGCTGTTGGCGTACCAGTCCAGGTCACAGCTGCTGGTGGAGGCCATGGCATTCAGCACGGCGAAGCGAGCTTGTGCTAGTCCCCCCCGTGCCTATGAGGATCTGCGGTCTCCTTGGTGCCTGGTGGCTTGCTTAAGCCTGGCTTCCCCCTCCTGCTTTTCTGAGCCGGTTCGTCGTGCGTCGTCTTTTCGGCCTCCCTCACATACTAGTTAGATGGCTCCCCCGTGTCGTATTTTCGGTGGCAGGTGCTCGACACATTCTGCCATGGTTTCCTATATTAAGGTCCTATATACGCGGTGGGGGCCTGGCTGCTGCGGCGCAGTTGTCGCCGCGCTCTGGCGTAGCTGCGGGCCTGTTGTTGGTAGGTGGGTGCACTGTTGGATTCCTGCCCACACTCCATACGTGTAGGATGCTGCCAGCATGTGCAGGTAAACGCCTGCCGCTATGCGGAAGCAGGATGACATGTTGGGCGTGGGGGAAGCCGGCTGCACACTTGAGCCAAAATTGCTGGTCTCTCTCGCTCTCTCTCTCTCTCTCTCTCTCTCTCTCTCTGAGTCTCTTTGAGGTGAGAGTCCCCGGGAGCGTCCTGCCCTGAACCTCGCGCGCGTGCGCGCACCCGCAGTCCGTGGGTGTCTTTCCATCCTTTCAGGATTTTTCCCTGGAGGGCTCGGCGGTACGCGAACGAAGCGATGGCCAACTCCCCCGGACACCAATCTAGCAAGGCTAAGTGTGGGCTTTCATCTCTCTCTCTCTCTCTCTTGCTTTCACGTCCGAGCCATAGACAGTACACAGTGAAAACGCACGAGCACAAAGGAACGGACGAATACGATGTTGCATCTCTTCGGGGCCCCCACGTGGATGCGTGGGAAGCGGCGCAGGAGCTGCTGGCAGAATCGCTCGACGAGCCGCAGATCGCAGAGTTCCAGGGGCCCACAGACCTCAGACTTCGCCGACTTCCCCCATGTCTTTGCGCATCAGACAGAGCGTAACTGTGCGATGAGGCCGCCTCCAAGCGCTCCCGCCATTCGTGATAGTCTGGCTCCTTGGAGTAGCGCAAAGCGCCTCGGCAGAGGATGTCATCCGATTGATCTACTTCCCGGTGAACCGGTGGCAACACGCCCAACCAAATGCGGGACAGAGTCACAATCGCATGGAAATCGAGAGGTGGTAAGCACAAATGCACCCGCACGTAAGAGCTTCAAGACCTTCAGAAGTTCTCAAGAATTGTGTCTGCAAGCAATCGGCTCCCCTGCTAAGTCCAGGGATCGAATTGAAACTGTTGAACACCTGCATGTGACGGCATTGCAAAGTGCCAGGCTATTTGAAAGCCGATGCGCACACGTCCACCTGTGACCACCTCAGCCCCACTTCGTGGCCGCAATTATGTGACCCAAAATGTTGCAGTGCCACTGTGCCATGGCTAGAATCATTACTGATCTACCTAATCCTCCTCCCTGCGTCCCGAAAGTCCAGTGACACCCGTTTTTGGTCCACAATTTCGGTCCCCCGCCCCGGAACCCCCCCCTCCCACACATATTCCCGACAGCTTTCTGCCCCCCGCCTCTCTTCCCCTCCTCCCGAGCTTCGGAGAAAGCCCAGATTTCGGTCCCTCTTGCAACGCAGTCCGTCACAGTTCCATCCCGATGCCCCCGCCTTTGCTCCATACGCTACTTGTAGCATCGGTCGCGACCATAAGACTTCGATCGGGTGCCGGTCGAACCGAGGCTGCCGCTTTTGCCGCGCGTACCCATGTTCTGCGATCTTGGCAGGCCCAGACGCCAGTAGGAGATGCGATTTTGCGCCAAATCCACACCGGTCATGCAGTGTCGAGATTCCGTAGGGGTGCTGATCACGTGGTCAGTTCGAGTGACCTGTCGTAGTCTGCTGACTGATTCTCGGCTCTACCCCGGATTGACGTGGGAAGTTCTGCCTGCTTTCCGTAAGAACAAACGAACGTGGACGGCACTGTGCATCCTCGGCGTGAGCCACCCTTTCACATGCACTGGCGGAATATGCCGTCGGCTGTTGCTCCTTGCTTACGACACTCCTCCACGGGTCCAGCATGCAGTCTTGGAAACCGCGAAGCAAGTAAGCTTAAATCTGGGGATCGGGCACAAATCATACCGCGCATGTCAGCCATTTGCTGGCGCTTTTGCCAGTTATGCTCGGCACACCGAGGACATAGCTGATGATAAAAGTGATGGTGCTCCAAATACTGACCTGGCAGGGGCGAGGCTGCTGTCCGCTTCAAATCCCCTTTCCATGGCCCTCGAGCACTCAAAACATGTGCAGCTCAGGGGCCTCTGCACATGTTGCAGTTGGAATAAAGGCTATCTGCTGGCACGTTCAGCAGTCCTTATCTAGACATCAGCTGTTCGGCATTGTTCCTCGGTCTCCTCTCTCAACTGCCCTTTGCATCTCTAGATAAGTAGAGCAGGAAGGACGTCGATCCATTGGTTGTTCTTTGTTCGTTAAATTCCATACATCCGTGCATCCATGCATCCTTTCCGTGAGTCATCCACCCTACACGGATTTCTTGTAGATAGATAGGCAGGTGTGTATGTGCATATATGCATACAAACACATTCTGAGTTGTTTATAGGTAGCCCATGCAGCACATCTGGAGATCACTGCTGCAGAGGATCTGTGCACCTCTTCCTGAACGAGTCCGGCTTCGGCCGCGGCATCTTGGTCGAGAACGTCTTCTCCGTCGAGCTTGGGTGGCCCAGCAGCTTGTTCTTCGGCCGTACAGCCTTCGCACGCCGTGAAACTCTGGTAAAGCTCATTCCACTAAAGTCAGCCTCTTTCAGGATTGGGCCTGGGGCTCGATCCTTTTTGAGGGATCCGGCGTTGTCAAGGTTCCGTATGAAGACAGAAAATGAGAAAATGAAACGCTTGCTTTCGGGAAGCCATCGGCAATGGCAAGGGAGTCCGCCAAGGCACTTTCGGCCTTTATCGCTGCCAGATCTGCTTTCCTTCGCAGGTTCATCCCACATGTCTCTGCCTGCAAGCCGAAGGTTGCTTTGATCCGACAACTAAGGGTCTTTGTGAGCACGCCTTGCCGGGCAAAGTCTAGTGTTGTGCAAGCAAAACCGATCATTGTAATTTGTTATGCACTACACAGCTATGTGATCGCAACCTGCCTTAACAACGGAAGCCTGGCCGAAACCTAGTTTCAGCTACACATCACAGGAGGCGGTCGACACGTGATTCTCAAGCACCGTCGCCGTAACCATCACCGACCTGTACCGCCATCCCTTTCGAAAATCGTATGCTAGACAATTTACCCAGTGCATGAAGACACACCATGCCTTTCAAACTAGGGTACCGAAATGCCACAATTTGCAATGTTGCCCATCATCCGCCAAGTCTATTCACCATGGCAAGCCTTTTGCCGCCGTTTGTCATGCTCGTCTTTGACCACTCTGTGCAAGCGCTCGAGCTTCACTGTCCTTAGGTTTCGACGACCGAATACACGGTTGAAAACCATATACGCCCGCCGAGTCTCGTAGCAAGGCAAGGATTATTATACATTTATGTGTACCTATGTATACGTGTTAATCCGCCCCCTGCACCCTCCTACTCATTACCCAACTGTCGTGGTATTGAGCCACTTCGCCCTGCCTTTCGAGTCACTTCGTACCTCTGCTGCCGACTCGGCACCAGACCGTCCAGAGCTAGGGGTTTACGCACAGCAGAATTGGTAACTTGTGCGCCCGAAGAATCGTAGAGTCCTAGAGTCCTAACAAGTCCCAGCGCTCTGGGCTCCCCGAGCCGAGTCCGCGTGCTCTCCGACGATTCCAAAGCCATGAGATATCCCAATGTTTTGCTGCCATGCGAGCCTAAAATTCGTGGAGGTAGCAATAAGCGCAAAAGCTTCAGCCGCTCAGGATCTTGAAATCCCAGACTGCCCTAAAAGGCTGAAATGTATTTTGACGAGCCGAAGATTGGAAGCACCGGATATGATTCGCAGGATTTGACCATCTGAGTCATGTTAGCAGCTTTATTTTAATTTTGTAGCGTATTACAGCAGGATTGACAAAGAATGCTACCTGTACGAGTGTTGGCAATATGCGCGGTACTAATGGCTTCCCCATTATTGTCTTCTTGGACGTTGACAGCCGTAGCAGCTTGGTTCGATACATTGTCCATAATGTCACCGCATAAACAATGTCAAGTCTCATCTGGTACACATCCTCAGATAGCTTCGGATTCTGTTGACCATCGCAAGTTCACACAAAATCTATGCAGAAAACCTAGCAGAATTCTGCATGAGTTACCCGTCAAGGGACAGATTTCTGCCTGAGGAAGTCCAGTACTTCCTCCGATCCAAACTTCTCCTTAAGGACGAGCCTCCGGAACCTTGCGACCAGGACGCCGCTTCCGCTCTTGCGCAGAGAAGACAGGGCAGCAGAAAGAGAGAGATAGAGAGAGAGAGAGAGGAGTGAGCTGCAGTCATGCTTGGCTTCTGATGGCTGAGTGTTGAGCAATGGCAGTCCAGCCTTGCAATGCCACAGCCACCCACATCACCACAAAAGCACAACCAACTCAGGTATTATGTCCAACCTGTTTCATTCCGACTTTCAAGCTGACGGACAAATTGCAGTTTCAATATCTTGCGGAGGGGGGTAAGTGGCTTCAGTAAGGATGACATCGTCTCCAAAAACAGTCGTTGACGGTAAAGGTCGAGTTCGATGACAAAAGCTTCACTGAGCCACACCAGCACCCAGTCACTCAGTAGGATGCCCTAGTTTGTGTCACGTTCCACAGGAGCTGCCGCGCTCGGTCTTGCTACTTCACGCCAATTCCCACTGCTCTAGAATTTCAGCCAGCCCAGGAAACGCCTGTGGCTCTTTCTGATATCCACTCCCCGCTATAAGACCGCAAGCCCAAGCCCCAACAGCCGGAGACGAATCTCAGATGTTCGTGTTCGTAACTGTTGCTGCGTAGGAAGCTGTGAGGATGGCAAAGCTGTATACATGTGCATAAGTTCTGCGTGCCTGCCGGACGCTGTCGAGTTCTGGGCGTGCCAAATCCTGAGCAAAGCCATATCCAAGCCAGCTCTGAAAGACGCTCAAAGAGCCTCGAGCTGGAACATACCGGTTTCAAAGCTTAGCAGCGAAAAACAAGGCCGACACTAAACGCTCCAATTCTCCACGCAATCTGCAACCCAAAGTATGCCCAGGCTCGGAAGGTGAGATTCGCCGCAGAATGGAGGCACACCTGCGATCTCCCAAGTCCCTGCCAGATTTGTACTGGACAGCAGGATCCCGGGGCCTTTCGATTTCCTCTGGAGATGGACCATCATCTGCAGCTTGCCAGTCGAAGTCATCCATTCTTAAAGTCTTGCTGAGTAATGAATGTCTTGACACATATCCCTTCCGGTTTCGTCTACACAGTTCATGCCAGGCACTTCCTTCGATCTGTTTTCGTGCTATTTTGTGTGCAGTACAGCTCAAACAGACAGCGGGACTGTTCTTCCAGGCCGCAGCCCAAACTCTTGGTTCTGCCTCGCATCGTAGCATGCCTACAGCATTCGCTAGCATCTGCTTCGAACAGGGATGGACAGCGCAACTTCAGCTGCAAGCTGCTCACATCATCTGCGCGGCTTTCTGCGTTGCAGCTTTCTCACAGCAGTGCGTCGTGCACACCCTTCACTAGTTCGTCGAGGATCGGGTAGGTCCTCGCAATGAGACGTGGCTTTTCTGTGGGAGTCCACTTCGAGCATCTCCGCAGCGGGCCGCGCAGCCCGCGGCACTCCTGTGAGAGACGAGCTGCGTGAGGAAGCAGGCGGCCAACTCCTCTTTGGGATTCACGAAGAAATAGGTCGAAGCCTCAGACGTGCAGCCCTGATGTGGTGCGCCACTCCGTGATGCTTGGCAAAAGCCAACATCTCCACGAAGCCCCAACTTGCCCGCAATACGGGAAGAGTTTGTAATTGGCAACTGTACGACACTCAGGTGCCGTTGCCGGGGAGTGTCCTACAGTGATAGATGTCCACTGCTTGCCGCTGCGTTTCAATCGTACACAACGGCACTTCTGGAGAAAGATTCCCGAACGAGGTGCAAAAACACGCCGGCAGCTCAGGCGAAAGTGCCGAGTGAAGTCTTGACTGACAGCATGCGTAAACCTGAATGTGCAAACGACTCCTCCGATGTCACACGTGCTCGAAGGACTATGCAAGCACAGGGGGGCTTCTTGATTTTGCTTCGACGATGGAGTGGCATGCCACGGCTTTATGTACACCCAGTGAACGCAAGTAAAAGAATGGTTGTACGCTTTGAGAGGCCCCCTTCGAGGACAGTATTGACTTGTTCTGACGGGGCGCTGGATGCAACGGCAAGAGATGGCAAGAGCATGCAAGAGCAATGCGTGACTGTCAGACGACCTCGCACCATCCTGACGGGTCTACACAGCTCAGGTCGAAGCAAAACCCATCCAATGCCATGTCCCCGCAGCTCGTGGTGGCAAAGCGACCTGGGGAGTCGACTTACGTGCAGTCGTCAAACCTTTGGGAAAATCTGCTTGCGGAAGTGATAGCTCTGCGCAATTGATGGAGCAACGGCAATTGTCCTGCGAGGACGACAGCGACAATGACCATGACGATGAAGATGACGAGGGCAACGAGAAGGATGCTGATGCTGTGACTCATGCAGCAGATTTGACATACGTCGCCCCAGCATGTGGACGCTGGTTTGGACTCTCATGTTGTCAGCGTGTCCCCTGTCATAGGCGGATCGGGCAACCCCCAACCAAACGAACCACTCAAATGTCCCAATGACATCCTGCTACGAGGGAACCTCCGCTCGAGACTGTTGTGAGAATATGGTCTGAGCTGCAGCTGCGCGACACACATAAGTCGAACCACAGATACAACGAAAATCAACGAGCCGAGGGTCCATATTCAAATCTACCATTGGCGAGATCCGCGGACCGAGCTTTCAATGCGGGCCGCATACCTCCCGTTCACACCCTGAGCACCACGTACCGGGAATTGATTATGGATTTTCGATTGACAGCGCTGGCCGAGGACCCTCGAGGCCCAAGTACCGAGCCACCCTGAACATGAGATGCGGAGCGGTAGTTTTCGCCCAGCCGTTGGCCGAAAAACTAAACCACTCGAGATCCAGTGCCGAGCATTCTGCGTAGAAGCACTTACTCGCCGAGTACACCCGAGATGCACATGCCGAGCGTTGACTTTCGAAGCCCACTGCTGGCCGAAAAATCGAAACCGCCAGTGTTGACCCTCAACCGATTGATGTTTAGACGCATGTCAGGTCCGGCTGTTAAATGCTTATCAACTAAGTGTCGACACTGATCCACATGTGTATATCCTCACTGCGACGCGAGTTAACCCTCCAGGGCACGATTGCATGCGGAAAATGCCGGGATGTCGAAACTGCCACGACACTCCATCCCCCAAGAACACAACTTAAATCCACGACAGGTCCCTCCAATAGGAAACAAGCCCCCAGTCGAACCTCTGTCTGCATGTTCCGAGAATGAGACATCCTGCTCCTTGCTTTTCGTGGGGAGAACGCGGGGCACGCGCACGTGTGCCGGTAGATATTACTAGATGAAGGCTACTTGGTGCCATTGTCATGTCAACACGGACACACTCACGCGCGCGCGCGCGCGCGCGCGGCTTCTCTTGCGCTTTGTTCCTTCCATGCCCTATGATCACAGGTGACTTGAGCGAGTCAATCGGCCGGTGCCGATCTGCGATGGCAATCGCTGGGCTAAGACTTGTATGTTAAAACCCAGCGAAGCCTTCCATCAGCCGTATTCAGCCCTACCAGATATGAAATACGAAAAACCATCTCATGTCAATAAACATCTTAGATTCGGACTTTCTTCGGCTCGCAGATCACGGACCTGAGTTAGTTGAACGTGTCGATTGCCCCCACGGCTGCTCGCAAAATCCGAGCAAGATGCGCTCCGAGCGAGAATCTCTGTCCGGGAAAACTGTTGAAAGGTCGAAGCAGCTTCTGCCTGACGAGACCAAGAGCCACGACTGAGGCGAAGCTCACTCGCGGTGCGGTGGCACAGCCTCGGCAGCCGATCGCCACGAACAGGAAACAACCTCCGTAACGAGCGGAAAGCTGGCAGACGGGTCTGCAGTACCCTAGGCCGCCTTCCCACACTGACAGAATCCAGCGCAAACGGTGCCTTGGAACTGGGCAGTGCAGGGTTCATTCGGCTCCTTCCGTCTGGCACCTGGAGCTCCTCCGTCACGGGAGAAGCCAAGGCTTCCAAGACGAACCTGACAACATCTGACAACTCTCGACATTCTCGACAACCGGCCGCCAGGGCAAACAAGCAGAGCGCGAAAGCTAGCAGGTTCAGGTGGGGGCGGGCTGAGCACGGGCTCCTGAGAAGCCTTAAGTTCCCAGAGAACTTGAACGGAAGGAGCAACAAGTACATCAGAGTCAGGACCGGGCATCTCTGGTCAGAACCTCCAAGAAACGCACCTGCAGCGAAAAGAGCATCGAGTGCACAGAAGCACGTGGGCTTCAGTGTCATAAGCTATAAGCTCGCAGCAAAGTCAGAGCCCGTCCCTGCCAGAGCATGGCTAGGGTATACACGGCCTTTCTCTGCGACTGGTGTACAGTATGTTAAGCACGGCAATTACACCAACAAGCCCTGCATCGGGATGGTACAGCTTCGAAGACCTGGAGGCTGGAGGCTCCGAGAGCATCCAGACACTCGTATGCACTCGCAGGAACAAGCCTATTCCACAGCTTCATCGGGGATATCACTCCGGTCCCAGCTGGTTTCAAATCATCGATGAATGCACAACCACACCTGCAGCACAAGCAAGATCAACTTCTGCGAGTAGCTTTTTGCACCTCTCCTTTAGTCTCCGAGTGCCGAACAACCTTGCGTAAATGGAGCGGCACCGAAGCCTGGCATGCCCCACTGGCCACCGGAACATGCCCATGCCCCGTGCGAGGTGGAGGATCGACGAGAAAGCGCCTCCAGCGGTCCCAGTATCCAAAAAGACCGTCAGCCACAGCTGGAAGAACCCAGGGATGGTAGTCTGGGATGCTAAGCACGACCACTGCAGGAATCAACAAACACAAGCACTACGGATCTGTCAGGGTGGTGTCCGTCCTGTTGAAACACAGTCTGCTGCCAGCGACTCGTCAATGAAGAACCCGGTGTCCGTCATTCCAGCAGGCTCGCAGATATGCTTCTGCATGTACCTGCAGATCCCACTCGGCTCCGGGAGAGGCTCGGCATTTCCAGGCAGGCCCGGCACTCTGCAATGGTGAGACCAGAAACTTCCTCCACCATTCTTGCAACCAGCCGGCTGCCCACGCCACCTGGATCTGCCAGCTCATGATTCCGTCTTTCCAACTTATGCTGAATTGTCGGCATGTCTGGAAAACTGAGCCGCACACAATAGTTGAAGTGCTGCCCGGGGGCGAATATGTGTGGCTCGCAACCTTATCAAAATCTCCACGTTCTCCCCAAGATGTGCAATATATCTGCAAGGCCGGATCCGACTCTGTCCGAATGCAAAGTGTACTTGCATTGAGTTTGACGAAACTCCTGCAATCAGGACCCCAGCACAACCTTCTCATGTGGACTTTCAACCCTTCAGCTGCGGATTCTCGGGCAACGTTTCTATACACTTTGAACGTGTGAATCTTGACCTGCCGGCCATGGCTCTTCCACAAGAGTTTCTCTTGTCGATTGACCACGATGGCGGTTACATCTTCGGAGATTCCAGCGGGCCTGCTTCACTTGCTCCTAGCTTCGAAACCCTGCTGTGTGCTTGGCGGTGGGCAGCTCACCCTTTCCCTTAAAGTAAAGTTTCGGGTCGCCGCAACCCCCGTCTTCCAGTATGAATCAACGTGTTCACCTTCACCTCACGCAATTCAGCTTGGACTCCAGCTCTCGCGCTCCACCTTCAATTTCGCGGCAGGTCATCGTACAGGAGCAGGCGCCAAGAAATGGCAGTGTTGCGCACTGGGCACCCTGTGCACTGGGTATCCAGCCAGCTCTTTCAAGTTAAAAGGCGGCTTCGCTGCTTCACCTTGGCCACTCACACGATCTCGCACGATCTTCTTTGCCAACCGTCAGTCCGCACACCCCGCTAGCCTCTGCAAGTGCTCCAAGTTAGGGTTCACAATGGCAAGTAAGTGGTTAGTCAGTGGTTAGTACATAAAGCCGAGCGCAGGATTCAAGACGTCCATCGGGATCAACAGAGAATAATCAAAGAGAGGTTTCAGGCGCATAATAGCGATTCTTTCCGGAATTGCTTGTTTACCACAAGAAGCAGTTGGCCGGATAGGCAGAACTATGTAGTCCTGCGCTCGGCACGGGTTTTGTTTGATAATTATTTGCCGAGTCGTAGGTCAGTTGCTTGTTGGCTTTCAGGTTTGAGTGCGGAAGTCGCTGCCCGAGTTGTGCACCAACCGCCCAAGAAAATCTTAAATATTGGGCCGATTTCGGCCGTATTTAAGAGGGGATCACCAGGTACTTTCGCAGGGGTTTTAATGAAGAAACAGCAGGACACGCTATTGAGGAGCAGAACCTGCGCGAAGCCTCTAAGAAGCTCCAAGCAAGCTGGGAAACACAACAAAATCAAGATTTGTAGACAGTCGGAAGACGTGGGCATCTTGAATCCCGCGCCCGTGTCAATCTATACGAGTACAGTAGCTAGTTTGGACTCGGACATTGCAGAGCAACTTGTTCACTGCATCCCACTTCACACTTACTCGTTGTACCGCCCACCGCCTCCTTCCGGGCGGCCAACTTCGTGAAACTGGTTAAATTGGTTAAGGAGTTTCCGACATCGTACATTCTAAATCGTACCACACATGTAAATATCTTTCTGCAGGTGTAGAGGTAACGCGTGCCCCCACTTCCCCCAAACCCCACTGAGCCAGCCAGCCAGCCACCCAGCCACCCAGCTCCAGCCAGTCAGCCAGCCACCCAATCAACAGCGAGTGCAAACATATCGACTCGCTCCCCTCACTCCCTCTGCCACAATCCTTCTCAATACTTGGGCAGCGTTGCAGCAGAAGTTCGATATCTACTCAAAGCTCAGCTGTGGATGCACACAGTGTGAAGACCAAGGCTTAAGCTCTGGCGCTTCCGAAGTCTGCGGAGCTCAGCAGGACGCAACCTTTTGTTGGTCTTAGCACGGACGAGGCGTGGATTCTGCGCTTTCTTGCAAAAGGCAAAATGACAAAAGATATCAAAAGATTGGAAGAGCGCGAGTGCACAGGGTGGACTGTCGGCAAAGCATTCGAGAAGCCGCCGGTGTGCGTGAAGCAATGCCTGCGGCATCAATGGATGCACATGTTGACCACAAGGTGGCTCATGCTTCTGCAGCCTAAGTCGAAGTGGTTCAGCACTGGCACCTGCCACACACCAGTACTGCCATAAACCCGCCAAGCGAAACCAAGCCTGGCATGTCCCCAGGCAGATCTTCTGGCCACTCAGGGACGAGAGAACTGATCTTGGATCGCAACTGATCGCCAGAAATGGTATTGCTGGTACATGGACAAGTCATGTGCAGTTTGCTCAGGGCCAGGCGGGGGTCTCAGGAGAGATGCCGTGCTCCTGCTCCGACCCACATCTCATCGGCAGGCAACAGCATGTAGAAGCGCATTCCCGCAAGTTTCCCACTGAAGCAAGACAAAAAAAAAAAAAAACTTGTTTAGTAAAGTGTGAGTATAAGTTTGGGCAGTGGCGTGTTTGAAGCAGGCTGCACGCAGCGATGCATTAGAGTCTGACGACGCAAGCCCTCAATCCATCGATGGTTCTTTGAAAATAGGCTGGCTGGATCTGGCTGGCACAGGGACGGTCATCCTGATGACGGGCTGCGTGCACCATCAACATGCTATGTGATCCCGCTTCCTACAGTCCCACAGTCCTACAGCAAAAACACTGCGCGACTTTTTCAGGCTGAGGTAGATTCTCTGAGCTTTTGCCAGGTCCCATAGGGGATAAAGCGGCTCGATTCCCGCTAGAGGTTCAAGGCCGGTGTTGCGCCTGGATCGGCTCCGTTCAAGGCCTTTCTGTACACTGCGTCCTGAGCATCCAACACCTGGAGCTCCATAGTGATCAAAGCCTCGCAGAGGCTTTTGCCGTTGCCGATCTCATCCGCACATCCGCAAATGCTCGCTGACTAAGCGTATGGCACTGATGTGGGACAGGTCGGCTTCTCCTGACCGTGTAGTTTCTTCCACGAGGGGCACGGCCCGGCCTTCACTGCAAAGCCCTATCAACTTTCAAGAGCACTGTGCCGGATGCCGGCCCTGCCTAGAAGGCTTCTGGCCAGCTCCCTGCGCCGTGCTGCGCTCCGCTGCCGAGCCTCATCTCCCTGAGCCATGCCTCAAGCACAGCAGGTAGAGGAGGCAGAGGGAAGCCCCTTTGCAGCCTTTGCATCACGTGCCGGCGGCACGAATGGTATCAGCACAGCGGAGGGTGTTGCAAGATAAAACGTGCATGAAAGCACCACGACATACGGGGGGTATGCTTCCGCAGGAATCGACAGACCGGCCACGGCTGCTTGTGTTGGAAAGATTATTGTGTACCTAATTTTAACAGCACCTCAAGGAAGTGATGTGGTTGGGGACAGTGCGTGCACGAACCTTCAAACTTCAAATCCCTGATAAGCTTTTGAGCGGTGCGGGGTATCGGTTTTATTTGTCGTACATCTTGAAAACAGAAACGATGGATGATAAGTTTTTAGAAATTTGTAAGAAAATGATGATGGCCAAACCTCCGCCCTCAACCTGAACCCCCTAAACAAAGACGATGCACGGAACAGCCAGCACCCTGAAGGGAGCGACACAAAAGCGTTGACTGGGTCCCAAAACCCAGCCAACATCCGCAAAAATCCCAAACACGTGGGGCCGCGAGCGACTAGACATGGGCCACGGCCACGGGGTCGTTGAGAAACATACACAGGGCCAAACGACAAACAGTAATCGATGATGCGCAACCATTTCTCGCAACATTCGCTAAGGTAAGCAGTCAGGATAGTGCCAAGATCCACCATCCCGATGCTCATGAACTGTAATATGTCCTCGCGTTGCTTGTAGAAATCTTGATGTGGCGAAGGGGGTGGGTGTGGCTGACAGGGCAAGCAGAATGCCCGAAAGTGGAAGTTCATGTCGCTGGGCAGGGCTGTCGCTGATTACTGGGTTGGATGTGTCACTTTGGCGTATCCGTTGGTGCTGGCATGCAGCATGCAGGGTAACTGTAAACGCGTCCTTCGTGCATGGGCTTGAGCTTGCAAGCACGGCGGGTGTGATTGCTGAGCGTGTGAGTGTGAGTGCAAGTTTGTTCGGAGTGTGAAGAAACGAGACGCTGCTGCTGCCAAGCTTCTGCAACGCAGAAGAACTTGTGCCATTCTTTCGAAAACCACTCCAGCATTGCCATCTTTGTCAAGGCCTCTATAGACCATATTCTTGACAGCTATCTCCTTGGGAAGTCACACTTGCCTATGACTGGAAGGATAGGAAAAGTAGTGACTTGGAGTCAGCTGTGCTTCCATCGGGGCTTCGAGGCGTACAAGCTCCAAAGGATCAACGCCGCCTCGGTCCTCAGAGCCACGTGGGAGTTTGCCGAGGCGAGGGAAGAGAAAGCGCACCAGGTCCGGCACTACAAATTCTTCGAGAGCGAGCCCCAAAAGCTCGAAAACGGGCGTGGGATGGATTGCATCCTTCCTCAGCCGACAGCTTCGTGTTCACCATGCCTCATTCTCCATAGCGCAAGTGAGTCGCTGAGCGTGGTTGAGGAAGGTTTCCTCTTGGGGAGAAATGTCTCTCCCTGTCTAGACATGCTGGATATGGCAGCACAGTCCTCCAATCTATCAAATGCTTCAGCATATCGACCGGCATGGAGCAGCGCCTCCAGTTTCCAGTGCGATACATGGCTCAATGCTGGTCAGAACCAGGCCATGCTCTGACTCCGGCAATGCACAAAGCCAATGGCACAAGCCTTGGTCAAGCCCTCACAAGCGCTGCCATACAGTGGGCCTCGGTTTGAAGATGCTATTCAGCCTCTCAAATAACTGCAGTCCCCGTCACTTCTGCGACAAAGATGCTGTCTGCTCCAATGCTGCGTCCAAACAGCAGGCGAGCTGAGGCAAACTGCTCAACTGCTTCTTCATGGCGGCCCATCAAATCAAAACCTGGTGCTATGACACCGCTCCGCGAACTGTTCTGCTTGCAGACTTGGAAGCAACTGTGCTAGAAGATTCTGTCCACAACATGTGTCGAGGCAGTTGGCAGCTGCCCACGGTGTCATGCAGCTTTGCGATGGTCACATCGTCATCAGGTTCCTCCGTTTTCCAACCTTCCAACGCCTGCTTCAATCAGATACAATCAAACGTGTGTACCGGGCTGCTGGCCTGGAATGTGTTACATTCTGAATCTGGCCTTGAGCAACATCGGCAAGGCCTCTTCGTACTGGCCCAGATGCTTTTTGGCAATGCCCATGTTCCACAGGTCGTCCTCGTATCTGGCTGAATGAGCCGCCGTTGCTTCAAAATCCGGCTTACACTAGGTCCTTGTCAGGTTCCTCATGGCCAGCAACCTGCTGGGCGGCTAGGAAATACTCTTGCGCCTTCTCATGGTCGCGCATCCTTGCAGACTTGGACCGAAAGCGAGCACCTGCACGACCGACGCTCTTGCAGCATGGCGGCATGTTGTACACAGTTCCCAGGTTGTTGAGAGTTGCCTGGGCACCCAGAAATTCACGGTTATGGCGTTCACCTCCCATCGCTCCACCTAAACTAAACTACCAGTCTCGACACGGGATGTGGTGGCGTTCGCTTCGCCACCTCTTCCAGAAGAACTGCTGCCTGAGGGGAAACACTGATTGCAAGGCTCACCGGCGTGCCAGTGAAGACCTCAAACAATGAAAGAGCACCCGATGAGCAGTCCAGATCTACAGACATGCCCGCCCCACGAGAAATGCGCACCACACTGTGGCGGGAGAAGCACCATTGACACCCTGGACCGCATGCACACACACACACACACACACGCCCACACACGAGCGCGACCTGGCGAGGCGGAAACGCGGCTGGCACCCCCAACAATTTGCACAGCACCGTGGCGAGTATCGGAGACCGGAAACGCGTGGGACTGTAGCGGCAAGACGAGTCGCACCCAAGACATGCGCCGTACTGTAGCGGGCAGCATTTCGAGACCACCCTGGCGAGCCACAAAAAGCCGAACAGTTTGGAATTCGCACGAGACTGTGGCAGGAGATTGCAGGAGCATAGCAATCCACCCCAAAACACACCGAAATTCGCGCGGGTCTGTTCGGGGCCGAGCAGAAGGAGAAGTCAAAGCTAGGCAGAGCAAAAGTGTGCAGGATGATGCTGACCACCTGAGATCCCGTGCCTCGGGCTGCCTCTGCTGCTTGCATCTCAGTGTTGCGCAATCCTGGAGCCATTTCACCTCAGGCTTGTTTCGACCGCTGACTTCGCTGAAAAAACTTATCCATGCACCGAGCGACATCCCATGGAAGCCCGCGCTCCATACAATACGGCTCTGTGGCAGCCTCGGGCCAAGGAAAGAAGCACCAGCTGCTTTCATAAAGTGCCGTCTTGCCGGGAGCAGGAACGATTGATTTTTAGCTTCGGGGGCAGTGGCACCAAGAAGCAGAGAGGGATGAATGTTAGCCTGAAGGGGGTATGGGGGGCACCGGGTGAAAGTCAGTGCAACGAGCACGAGGCACAGGAACCCATCCTGCGTAGCCGCGACAGGTTGCAGGGCGCTAGTCTTGCTACAGCTGCAGAAATCTTCAGAACATGTCCCGGCAGGCCAGGCGCATACAGAGCGTCAGCTTTGTCGACAGCATAATTTTTCAAATAAGCCTCGGCTTCGGCAAAATTCAGTACCGCTCGGTGCCAAGAGCCAGGCCTTGCGTCATCGCTGTCCATGCTATGCTGCTATGAACAGTTCAGGCTGAATCTGCAAACAAGGATCAACTGCAAGGTCTAGGGCGCCCGAAAGGACTTTCGGGTCCCTGAAGCCCTCTTCTGAAAACGCTACCTGGGTACAGTTCATGTGTTCGAGGCTGAACCGGATGAGCATGTGTCAGCCATGCGAGCTCAAGGTGGTCTTCCCATGTTTGAGGAGTGGACGCGTCTTGCATATTCGGCCTTGAAAAGCGTATGCAAAGCAGGTGCAGTTGATGCGGCAGAATATGACTGCTTCTTCCGGATGGCAGTCCAACATCCAGTTCTGAAGCATTGGCGACCACTGGTCCTGCCTCATAGCTTTGAAGAATCCGCAAGTTTTCCTGCGGACCAGACCTTGGTACAGCCCCGACTTACCACAATGATTGATTGTATGTCGCTGCAGATCCACATTGGGACCGCGGCATGTAGTCCTGAGCGGAGGGGGAGGGAAGGGAGGAAGGGAGGGAGGGAGTCGCTAATCGTCTGCCGTCCATGGTGGATATTGAAAGCGCTTCGGCAACATTGGTGGCGACATCCGCTTCTACCGGTTGTGCTCTCGGTGAGGGCGCTCAACCCCTGCAAAACAGCTTTATGTCAGGGCCTTCGGTTGTTGGGCCTTTCTCTCTGTTCTGCTCTGTTCTCCGGGGCATAGGGGACGCGTCAGGTCCCCCGCCCCCGAGCCAAGAGGCTCACCCCTGTTGAGGGGCCTTGTGGGGGCACGTGAGACGACAGTCAAAGCTCAGGGGGAAGGACCAAAAAGAGTTTAAATGGCATGGCCTCCTGCTTGCTGCAGAGCAAAGCACACACGCGCGCCTTCCTTCGAGGGGTCTCTGTCCGTCCGGCGTCCCGCGCCACAGTCGGCGTGAAACTCTCGCTCTCTGTCTCCCTCTCTGTATCTTGCTCTCTCGCTCTATCTCTCGCTCTCTCTCTCTCTCTCTCTATATATATATATATATATCGGTGTCCTTTAGATTATGTAAGTATGTATAACATAATATAGTAATAATATATATATATATGTACACACCTATTTACCTATATATCTGCCTGTCTATCTGTCCGTCTCTCCCTTTATTGTCTGTCCGTATGTGAGTTTGCGTGTGTCTGTCGGTGCCGGCGTCTGTGTCGGTGCGCACTCGCTGGGAGTTGCAGCAACTCCGGATACCTCGACGACGGATCGCTATGCGCGCGGAAGAGTTCTCTGTTCTTGTTGTCCGCCTCCCTAAACCCTAAACCCTAAACCCTAAACCGTCTCATGAGGAAACGGTCTGCCCAGCTTTGAAAATGGCAGAGCAAGCCACGAGCACCGGTTGTGAAAGGAGTCGTCTGCGCAAACAACGAAGTGTAGAAGTCCAGGCCTGAAACTTGTCCTGGCGGTCTTTCATGAGGTCGTCTGCCCTCACTGACTGGATGTACTGCCTTGGGCAAAGGACGACACAAAGCTTTAAGGCTTGAGAAGACTTGGCCGGATAGTGTTGTGGGCCCCAGAATGGTTAGGTCCCGTCAATGTATCTAAAACGGGCAGTAGTGTTCAGTGGCCTTGCATGGGAGACAGCGCAATCATGGCTGTTTCAACAATACTTT
>CAJNDV010031608.1:136031-147443 GCA_905221635.1 Symbiodinium sp. CCMP2456
GCTATACCCCTACCTATATCTGTACGCTGGCTGTTAGCCCGGTACCTAACTAACAGCAACAGCAACAAACAAACAAACAAACAAACAAACAAACAAACAAACAAACAAACAAACAAACAAACAAACAACAGCAACAGCAGCAACAGCAACAGCAACAGCAACAGCAACAGCAACAGCAACAGCAGCAACAGCAACAGCAACAACAACAACAACAACAACAACAACCACAAAAATAACGACAACGACCATCACCACCCCCACGACGACGACGACGACGACGACGACGACAGCAGCAACAACAGCATGATGATGGTAGCTAATCGAATCGGCAAATCAACGTCAGCGGACACACCACAAATGCCAACAATAACATCTTAGAATGATCAAGACAGAAGCATCATGGTCCTCATCATGGGCAGCAGGAGTCTCATCATCACTGTCATCATCTTTATCGTCATCATCCCGGCCATGTGTCATTGCCAGTGTGAAGGAAACCATGGTCATGATGACCTCTGCCATGATGGAAAGATAACGTCCCACGACAGCAGCAACACACCATCACCATCGTTCACCATCGTCATCATATCATCACCATCATCATTTTCATCATCAACATAATCATCATCATGATCGTCGCCATCGTCATCATCACCTTCGTCATAGTCACCACCACCGCCATCGTGACCATCATCACTATCATCATCAGAATTGTCGTCGTCGTCGTCGTTAGAAACCAGAAGCCGCAGCAACAGGTACAGCAGCAGAAGGCAGCAGCCACTGCAGCAGCAGCCGCCTTCGGCGCCACCACCACAACCATCATTACCATCGTAACTAACATCACCATGTCTAGTCCTGCGGCAGCCGTATAGACAGCATCAACTCACTAGTTGAGGCAACGAAACAAATACAGACATGGCAGTGGCACTGACAGACATGCTGATTCTGTCAATATGAGAATTACATTACTTTTGTTTCGAGTTTAGTGCTGAGGTTTTGGGTAACCATGAAGACCTCAGGGCAGGGCCGTCCTACACGGCTCATCGCCAGCAAAGATAAACTCTTGCTGATCACAGATCCTGCCCAAGCTGGGCAGGATGCTTCCAGAAAGGGAGACTAAGGCGGACGGAGGAGTTCTGACAGGGTTGCTAGTCTATGATGCGGTCATTCTATGTAACACTGTTGCTGCAATTACAACTGGTGCTACAAGTGCGGTTCATACTATTGCCAGCACTGCTAGGAACTTCCGTGCTGCACCAGAGCTGACAGAAACCACTGGTGACCGCATGCCTCTTCAACTTGCCTCACGAACTGCCGCTCGTAAATTTGGTCATAACGAGAACTTAAAGGAACCCCATTATAGCACCTTACCGTGAAAGGGTGCCCTTAAAGGAGCCCTATTTAAGTACCCTACTCTTCAAGGGTACCCTCAATAGTGTCAACTCACGCAATCCAACACTTCCCTCCGATGCGCTTCGTTTCCTCAAAACTGTGTAGGGAATCTTCAGCCGCCGTCAGTGCCCTGTGCGCCACACAGCGATAGTGATAGTGAGAACAAGACTTGCACCAGAAGGCCCAGGAGGGATGACACTATTCTTAGCCGACCCCAGGGCCCCAAACCCTTAGGGTCTAGGGCTTAGGGTTTAGGGTTTGGGGTTTAGGGTTTAGGGTTTAGGGTTTAGGGTTTAGGGCTTTGGGTTTAGGGCTAGCTACAACTCTAAGCCCCAAGCCACGTGAACACGTAAACGCTGGAACCAGCGCCCGGCCTATCGAGATACATGCAGCCGCCTGCAATGCACTCTGGCCGAGAAACTGAGACGCCAAAAAGTTGCAAGTACTAGGGTTTAGGGTTTGCGGGTGTAGGGGAGACTCGGATATTCAGGGCTCGGGCTTTAGGATGGGAGCCCAACATTTCTGTCACTGAATCTAGGGATCCACTGACCTTCCTTCCCCAGGCAAAAACAAACTTTAACACTTAAACCGAGAGCCCAAAGGGTTTAGGGTTTGGGGTTTAGCTAAACGCCGGACCCCCTCTACAAAGACCTCTTGGTCTCAAAGGTCTCAGGTAAAAGCTCTCCAACCCAAGCAGCACACGCAGCTCGCCGAGTTCCCGGCCAAGCTCCCTCAGCACCTCCACTCTACTTTGACATTCCTGCGAGGCAGACATGCAGGAGCAGAAGGGTGAATCTTCTGTACTAGGAGTTGTTCAGACCCCTATTTGGGAGTTTCCGAAAATAGGGGACCCTAATATGGTACCATAAATAGTAGGATCCTTATTATAAGGACCCCAAAATAAGGTACCCTAATTTTTGGAAACTCCCATTTTGGTCGCTTCACCCAACATGGTGGAACTCGGGGGGGGATCAATCTGTTGGAGCAGCCATGGGGAGAGTGCTCAGAGTTGGAATAAGCGTCGGAACAAAAGCCGTCAGTATACCTGCCCAGCAGGACAACATCAGTCTTTCGACTACTGTGACAATAGCCGCAGTGCGAACAGAATATTGAGGATACAGGATACTGATACTAGTAGCAGCCATTTGCAATGAGTCGGACCGCAATGATAGTCAAGATTGAAAACGAAATCAGAGCATAGTATGATTTCAATGAGTCCACCAACCGGGCTCCAGGCTTTACAAAGTAAGGATACTGTCAAGGGTTGAGGCCTGAGATTGTCGGGAATGTAAGGCCTTGGCCCATCAAGATCAGAAAGCACCAAACTTAAGCCCTCAACCCTCAGCCAAAAGCACCCACGGCACTGAATGCAAGTTGCAAGTCTCAAAGCCCGGAGCCAGTAGGCACGGACGGGGTCAAAAAGAAAGGTGGCGCTCCGGCCCACATTCGTGTGGAGAGTGTCGCATGTAGTGCTGCATCCAGGCACTACCTCTCAGACAGGAAAACATCTTGGCAGAATCATTTAAGGTTTAGGGGATCTGCCTCAGGCAACATGCACTTTGCTACAGGCCCTGATTGTTGAACCGTCTTTACCAAGTTGCAACTTCTGCTTCCTACCGTCACTTTATCGCGCAGTGAGAAGAAAGCAAAAGAGATCCCCTAAACCCTAAACCCTAAACCCCTAAATCAAGGGTGACTCCGGGAGCCCGGCTTTTGCAATCCAGAGCTGCACTGTAGCTTGCCCTGGATGCAGGCTGCAGAAGGTAATGTAGGGGCCTTTTTTTTAATAAGAACAGGGTTTTCGGCTCCTTTATAGTATTCTTATCAGGAACCCTAACAGTAATAATATTGGTAATTATTGAGGCTTCTATTGTGTCCCAAACCCAAACCCCTAAACCCAAATCGATCAGCAGCCATGCCCCCTGAAGCCCTCAATTCCGCCCGTGCTCCGACCGATCATGTTGCGCGACTGTTGCTGCGACTGCCATGGCCAAGGAGGTAGGATTTAGGGCTTTGGGTCTTTCTGTAGTCCTCTTACCCCGTAAGAAGTAGCAACGCTGAGGGCGCGACTAGTGCTGTTTTGCCTGGTACACCCACCTTAACTAAAGTAAGTCGACGGAATAACTCATGGCGGACTGTCATATCACCACAAGGATTCAGGAATCGGAGCGATGATCATTTCTCCTACTCTCCACCATTCCTGCAACATGGCTGTAGGCTTCCTCCTTCGTCTTGCTACTACAACTACTCATACCAGCACAGCTGACGGGAAAAATCCTGCATTAACCGTAGCAAGGAGCACACCATAGTTCATAGGTTACAACTCAGCACAAAACCCCCGTAAAATCCAGTAAACCTTGTATTAGAAACCCTCCTAAACCCTAAACCCTAAACCCTAAACCCTAAACCCTGAACCCTAAACCCTAAACCCTAAACTGCTTATCCTCCTCTCCCCTTGGCTCTCTGCGCCTGTTTGCGGCCGTACACCACTCACCCAGCTCACGGTCCACGATGCCGAACAGCCTCACTTGGAGGTTGATGGGTTTAGGGTTTAGGGTTTAGGGGTAGTTATAAGTGGGGTTATAAGTAGGGTAACTGTACTTATGACCCATATTACGGGACTCATAACTTCACTTATAACTACCCAACCTCCAAGCAGGGCTCAGGGCCCTAAGCTTTAGGGCTGAGGGTTAGGGTTTAGGGTTTAGGGTTTAGGGTTTTTTTAAACATGCAGTAGCCCTTTCTCCCGCATGAGGTCCAAGGCTCGCTCAGTTCGAGCGTGCACCATGAAAAGGTTTAGGGCTTTGGGTTTAGGGTTTAGGGTTTAGGGTTTAGGGTTTAGGGTTTTGGGTTTAAGGTTTCGGGTCTAGACGGGTTGAGGATTGAGGGTTTGAGGTTTGCTTTATGGTTGAAGGTGTCGGGTCTAGGCATTAAGGTTTAGGGTTGCGGGTTGGACGTTCATTGTACGGTTTAGGGTTTCGGGTCAAGTCATAAAGGTTGTTTGGAGTCGAGGCTTTAAGGTTTTCTGTAGGGTTTAAGGTTGACGGTTTAGGGTTTACTGTCGGGTTTGTGGTTTCGGGTCAGGGGCCAAAGAACTAGGCGGGGATTTTGGAGTGTAGGCCATTTCCCATCCCGGGCTGCCGAGATGGCGACAGCGGCTGCAAAGACAACATCGTCGTCCTTGGGATACCACGTTTAAGGGCTTCGGGTGCAGGCTCAACAAAGGCTGTTCCACAAAGGTTTGGGGTTGAGGGCTGCGGGTGTGATGCAGGGACACTGCTCGTCCACTTCCACGAAAACAAGGCCACAGAAACGTCCGTGCACATGCTGCACGACGACTTCTGGGGTCCGACTCTACTTCGCTCATTTTCGCGTGCGCCATCTTGCCAGGGAGTGGGAGCCTTTAGAATTAGAATAGGGTTTTGGGCCCATTCTACTATACTTATGATAAGGAACCCTAAGGAACTTTATAGGTAACTGTTTAGCTGCTATATTATGGCGAGACACCTACAAAACCAAAGGGGGCCACCTATCGGCAGGCAGCAATGCACATGAAACCACAAAGCAGCACGACACATCCCACATGTAAACAGAAGCTCGTAAGTTTGCAAAAAGAGACAAACCCATAACACGGCACACGGAGAGATATCAAGGTGGGTTAACAGCCGGGCAGGCCGGCAAACAGACTTAGACGAAAAAGCACAGTTAAGGATTTACAGCTTAGGGCTTAGCATTGAGAGTGTTTTAGGGTTTGGGATTTAAGGCTGTTTTGGATTCAGGGTGATTACGGATTCTAGGGCTGGGGTTTAAGGCTGCGGTGTTTCAAATGCCAGCAGGCTGCACGCGTGCCATGAAGAAGACGGCCAGGAGCATGGCCTTGGAGACATACAGCCATGTACTACTTGGAGTTGGAGGTTCATGGGTAGCTAAAAGTGGAATTACAAGTCACCTAATATGGGTTAAAAGTACAGCTACCCTACTTATAACCTCATTTATAACTACCCATGAACCTCCAAGTAGAGTTACTAGACGCAGCTTCTGGGGTTTAACTGGTTGTATGGTTGGGCTTATGGGTAACCGTAGGGGCTTGTATATTGGAGCCTCTTGAATATTGACATATTGAGGATACCTTATGTTAAGGGTTCACTTTCAGCTTGTGAATCTTTGACTGAAGCATCGAATCCGGGCACGATCTGTTCTACCACTTAGGGTCTGCATCAGGAATCCTGACTTCCCGAAACTCTTGTATTCACATGGGTAGTTCCCGAACTTAGGGTCCAGCTTTAGGTGCCGAGAATAGTACGGCACCCTTGTAAAGGGGACCCGAGAACTGCCCATATCCGTATCATTGAGGCTCGCCTGGCTGTTGGTTTATACTGGTCCTGTGGAGCCTAGCCCTAGGCCCGTCAAATCCTTATGAAAGTGAGGGAAGCCGAGCCGGTGGCGAGAAGGTTGAAGGCCTTAGTAGCGGTCAGTGTGTGAGTAGCATGGGGGCCATCAAGATCAGGATTAATTACGGCTGCTATCTCAGTGCCATGACTCATGCTTTCGGCGTCCCTACTGACATTGCTCATGGTTTTGCTACCTTCTTCATTAGAATGACTGGCGTCCGTGCTGAGACTATGACCATCAGTGCAGCTTGTCATGCGACTATCACCATTCGTATGAGTACCAAACATCAATACCATCCTGCTACTGTTTTTGCCGCTGGCACTGCTACCAGAGTGGCTTAGCGTTTGCTGCAGCAATGAAAAGCTTGCAGCCAAGCGTCGCTCGTCAGAAGCAGGGAGGTTCTGGCCTGCGCAACCTGTGCTCTTGCATATAGGGCTTCGCGTTTATTGAAGATCACACCACGGGAGAGTCTACATCAGGCTCGGAGTTCTTGTCTGTTCACCAAGAAGCGAGCCTAGGCTCCGTATGCAAACCACATTCAACCACACTGATGAAGGCTCTGACATTTGGAATGCCCTCAGGAGTGCACCCAGCCCACAAAGCCGGTGAAGAACATAAGTCCGCTTGCGATGATGCTGGCCATTGTCCAGATCCTGGCAACACCAGTTGAACCATCAGACGCAGCTGACATGAAACCTTGATCAGCATACATGGTCTGAGTGGAGGTACACCGAAAAACTCTGAAGCGGTAAGGATGCACCCGACACCAAAGCTAAGCAACGAGGCAAGTGTGCGAACGATTCTCTGCTGCCTCGCAAGACCGCATCGCAACCCTGAACCCTAAACCGCATGTGCACACCCGATCTTGCCGATGCTTTTGCTGCAAGCAAAACGAGGATCCGCTAATCAAGGTCGGCGAATTGAATCGGAATCTCAGAGGGACAAGCAGCAAACTTGGCAGAGAGAACCGAAAACATGTTTAGTGCCCCGAACGAATCGTACTGTTGAATCGAGCAGAATGTAGAACAGTAGAACATACCACCTTGCTGGGTTCCTCCTGTAAGTTGCTACGACGTTGGCCAAGTCGCTGCCTGCCCCACGGTGCCGAAATGCATTCTCAGGTGATGCCTTCTGTCGGGCACCATCGTAGCAGTTCACCAAAGTTTCAGGGCTTCGGGCTTCGGGACCTAAGCGACACCTGAATACCACGACACCTGTGGAAGCACATGGCGAGTGGATGCCGGAGTAAGTGTGGGAATGGAAGGGGCGTTCAGCGGCCGGAGGCGAGCGGGTCGAATGGCATGGCTGTGCAGCGATGCACATGCATAGATGACATATGTCTCGAGACAGACATCTGTAATGCTAATGCTACCTAGGGGTTTCCGAAAATAGGGGACCCTAATATTAATAATATAGTACCCTAATTAATAGGATCCCTATTATAAGGACCCCAAAATAAGGTACCCTAGTTTTATGAAACTCCCACCCTGAATCTTCAGCATGCTGCCAGGTCTATGCAGCGGAAGCATCCAGCAGTAAACGCTGGAGCATGAGTTCAAACCTAGTAAGCTTGTCGCTTCGCAGCAGTCTTTGCCGCCGCCGCCAGATCGCTCAAGGCGTGCTTAGCACGAATCTGCTGAGCGTCTTGAGGTTGATAGTCAAAATGGGGCCACTACCATATTTACGTGACAGGCTGGAACAGACAGAGCAGACGATGAAACTGAAGTGTACGGAATTATACTGCTTCAGTACAGACACAGACATCATGTAGCACTCACACCACCGATGCAAACAAAGCTAACATACCTACTTCGTATGCCATCTGCTGGCATGTGATCCAATAATGCTCCGTCATTATGGATGGACGCCTTGATCGACTCTTGTCACCTTGTTAAGGACGAGGCGCATACCTCAGGTATGCCTCACGCCAAAGACAGCCAGATGACGGGCTTCATTAAGAAGCCGCCCATCGGAGTCTCCACTCCATGGCCCAGGAAATGCGAAGTGCCCTAAAATCCTAAAACAGCCCCTGATCGTCCTTGAGACTTGCTGGGGGAGTCGGGCACTGGTCTTTGTGCCCTGCCCGACTGGCCCTGATGCTTCGGAGCTCAATTCCAAACAATTTCGCTGGGGTTTAGGGTATTTCGGGTTCGGTCATTCCTCCCACATGTGGTGACAAGAAAGGGACCTTCAATTTTGAGAGAAGGCGCTAGTGTCTTGGAGCTGTCGGCCCAAGCCACGGCAAAACAGGCTTTCACGCAAGCGCAGATGTGGGGGTTGCTCTAAACGACGCTTCCCGTCGATGAACAGATTTCACCACAAAATCTAACATAATGAGGATTCTTGAACAGGAAACGTTGATGTAGAACTACCTTTTCTGGCATTCGAAGGGTCACAGAGAAACACACCGCGCGCCCTCCGGAGTGGACGGTGACCTGCATGTAATCAACAGTTTAGGCAACAGGTGAAGGGTCTAGACAACTTTCGTGTGCATACGTGCAATGTGTCTTTGTATGTCTCTATCTGTACGAGTGAATGTGAGAGAGAGAGAGGCAGAGACAGAGACACAGACGGAGATGGAGACGGAGACGGACAGAGAGCGAGAGACAGACTGAAAGTGACATAGTCAGAGAGTCAGAGAGCGAGAGGGTGGAAGAGTGAGAGAGTGAGAGAGTGTGAGAGTGCGTGAGATTGTGTGAGATTGTGTGAGAGTGTGAGAGAGTGGGCGTGTGAGAGTGTGAAAAAGTGAGGAAGTGAGAGTGTGAGTGTGAGAGTGTAAGAGGGTGAGAGTGCCAAAGTGTTAGAAAGTGGGAAAGTGGGAGAGTGAGGGTGAGCGTGAGAGTGAGAGTGAAAAGTAATTCCTGGTACATGTACTCGTACTTGTACTCGTACTAGAACTGCTACTGCTGCTGCTGCTGCTGCTGCTGCTGCTGCTGCTGCTGCTGCTGCTGCTGCTGCTGCGACTATTATTATTACTACTACTACTACTACTACTACTACTACTACTGCTACTACTACTACTACTACTACTGCTGCTAGTACTACTAGTACTAGTAGTAGTAGTAGTACTACTACTAGTACTACTAGTTACTACTACTGCTGCTGCTGCTGCTGCTGCTGCTGCTGCTATTACTACTACTACTACTACTACTACTACTACTACTACTACTGCTAGGGACGGGGTAGGGGGGGGGTGGTGGTACGTCCCCGCCCCTTGATGCGCGGGGGGGGGGTGGTGGTACGTCTCTCCAAGCGTCGGGTGCTTGTGTGTGTGAGGGAGGGGGGGGTGGTAGGAGGGGGGGGGGGTGGTAGTGACCCCCCTGAGGCTTTCGCATCGGACGCCAGGTTAGGTTGGACAGCTTGACGAGACTTTCAGTGTGCCTTCATGTCCCCCTTGTCAGCGATGGCCTCTCTCTCTCTCTCTCTCTCTCCCTCTCTCCTCTTCTTCCGCAGGGCTTGGGGGATGTTCGAAATCTCCTGGCCCCTGGAACCCCCTTCGTCACGTTATGGGGCTTTGAAGGGATCGTAACACCTTCTGCGGGCCACATACTTTGGAATAGAAGTATGTATTATCAGCACTGCGAACATAGCATCTTTCTCGTAAAATCGGACACCTGCACGAATTCATCGCATGCCCTGTTTGTGTCCCCCTCACGACAATAGCTCTCTTTCTTTCGTCAGGGCTAGGGGCAAGAGGGTTGCCCCCCTTGCCCGCGAAGGGTTGCCCCCCTTGCCCGCGAAACAATTGCTCTCTCGTTCTCTCTCTGTCTCTCCCTCCCTCCCTTGCTCTCTGCTCTCATTCGCAATCTGCCACTGGACGTGCCGGACCTGTGCTTCAGCGCTCAGCAGACACTCAACAAAACTATCCAGATAAGGCTCATGTTCTGACCAAACCTAGGCCGTCAGCACATGGCAGATTTCGACCCATGTTTCTCAACTGCGCAGCGCCAGCAAGCTCTTAAAATGGAGGCCATGGACCAGCTCTGACTTTTCCAAAGTCGCAAACGGTGGTGGCCCCCGTACCTTTGCAGCACCATCCTCTGGCGGCATCATGGACTTCAACACCTCGGCGCAGGTCCAGCCTTTTCTGCACGGTGCGGAAAGGGGTTTCAGTGTCAGCCTAGGAGCGACGATCAAAGCTTCCACCTGATCAGCGTTGCCCTTAAGAACGTTCACGGCCAGGGCAGCGCAAGCCGTTTCCACAGCTTCCTGTCGAAATTCCACTTCAATTTAAAGGCTTCTGGAACTCTGCTCTGTGCTGCAGTTCTCGCTGTTGTCTTGTCCGCTCTGTCACTATGTCGGCTTCTGCTGGCGTGTTTTTACCCAAGCGCGCATGCGTACGCGCGCGAGGGCGGGGGGGGGGTGCACATGTGCGGGCGCGCGGGACCGGCGGGAGCGGGAGCGAGAGAGCGGGGGCGGGAGCGGGGCCCGTCGTTTGGAGGAACCTTCCAAGGTCCGAAGAATTGGGAGGAGCAAACGAGAGACACCTTTAAAACTGTTTACACTTGTCTCGTTGAAGGGGTCGCGACATCTGCTTCGATTACGGTGCTTCACTCACTTGGGGGTGGGCGGGCCGGCATGGCAGGCCGGGCCGCAGGCGGGGATGGCGGGGTGGAGCGGGGCGGGGTGCGTGTTGGTGCGTGTGGGTGTGGGTGGGTCAGCATTAAACAGCAAGAAGAACTATGACCATGCCGGCGATATCTTCCAGACAAGCCTGAAGCTGCAAAATTTGCGACCCCAAACCCAGGAGCCTGCCTCGTCGATATATGCGGCCTTCACCAAAGCCTGAGTTTTTGAAGTAGTTGCGGCTTTGTCATATTTGCTGGATCCCGCGGCTACAAGTTGTGCAATGTTGTGTAATTAACTGCTGCAGGTTCTGAATTCAGTCGTAGTTCTCGTGGAAACTCCGTGTGCACTGGCGACAGTTCGACAGCATTGGCAGCATCGGCACGTGCGACGTGCCGACGAAGATTTGACGCGGCATGCAAAGAGAAGTCAGTCTCCGCGTACTTCAGGAAAGCCAGGAAGGCAAGCACGGCCAGTGAACATGATCGGAATCTCTTCATAATTCTGAATTAGCTTGAGCAAAATCTGCAGCCGTCGCTGGCTCGGAGCCAGTGGGTCAACAGAGCGCTCCAGGCAAATGTTAAATTGCTCTACCGTGTTCCCTTCACCTCACATCCCAGCCTCGCAGATTTGCAAGCCAGCAATGGCAGTGAACACCTGGCAGATGCCCTCACGGCCCTCGCTGACATAACTTAACCGCTGATGTGGGCCCTGCCTTGGTAATGGAATAGAACTTGAAGACCGTCCTCGACTTGTACTTCCCCAGCCTGGAATGATCAGAAAAGCACCTCCGATGACCGAGTGCCCTCTGCCATGCAGGTTTTGAGTGTGCAGCTCCCACAGAGCCACAACCTGCCAAGGCAGTCATGTGCTACATACGATCTGCCGAGTGGATTCATGCGCCAGAATCCCAAGCACAGAAAAAACGCCAGGTGAACGTTCGCCGCTCTGTTATGATGGCCGCTCTGTTATGATGATTCGCCTTGTTTTCGACCAAGCCAGGAACTAATCAACTTTTCACACTGACGACTCAGTGCAGATGATCCCGGTTCGGCCGGCCCCCCC